>JAGDQP010000491.1:84075-159420 GCA_022664845.1 Lepisma saccharinum | reverse complement strand
GTTCCTTGGTGACAGCATGTAACAGGAACAAAGGAACTTGGCGCGAGGTGGCAAGGTTCATGATCCTCAAGCTATAAGGGTGGTGGGATCGTAAAACCCACTACGTCCACCGCCACCAACCCTAAGGCTGTTGCCAGCTCGCGCCAAGTTCCTTTGTTCCTGTTACATGCTGTCACCAAGGAACTTGGCTCATCCGTCTCCCATTTCACACCTTTTTAGGGCTAAAGAACTTGGCTCCACTTTTTGCACCTCTGGTGTTTTTGTTCGGATCCAGTATACAGAAAAATGTGTTACTTATTACGATATATAAATGAAACATGGTGGCTAATTGTTTTTTTGCATATCAGACGGTGGCTAATTGTCCGGGTGGATCAATTTTGGTGACTAATTGTCCTACACCCCTGGAACTCACTTTAAATTTTCTAAAATTATTTGAAAGAAGCCTTCAAAAACTACTTGAATGATTTTTGGAAGCTCAAAGCATCCCCCCTTCCCATATCAATTCGGATTTAGAAAAAAATCTCGGTACATTAGATGCACTTGCAGTAATGACACTTAAAATACAAAATGAAAGAGACAATAATAATAATATAACACATGTGGCATTTACTGACCTGACTAATGCATTTGACGTAGTATAAATACAAACACTTTTAGATAGAATAAAGGTGTTAAAATACCATCTATCTATCTATCTATCTATCTGGGGAATCCTGCATCAACGAAAATATTTCTTTTATGTTAACGGTGCAATAAAGCAAACAATAATGATAAATGCAGGAGTACCACAAGGGTCAGTTTTAGGCCCCTTATTATTCAACTTTTATTTATAATACATGAACAAATACCCAAACAATTCACTTATTTACTGTACGTTGATGATTTAGCAATTTTGTTGGAAGAAAATAAACGAAAAACTGTTTTAAATTACTTAGACAAAATAATTAATGAACTAACTACTTAGTTTAAAAACAAAAAAATAATGATATCTGAAGAAAAATCTAACATAATCTCCTTCTCGAAAAGGAAAAGTGTGTATGCAGTGCAAATATAAATAGACTAACAAATATCCCGACAGTGGACTCACAAGGAAGGGTCATGGTGGTTGTCGCACAAATCCATTGCAGACAAAGCGCATCTGATAGAGCATGATGAGATATAGGTATCACCAAATTTTAAGGTGCTATGGACCATAGAGAGAGGAGATAGGTCCTGGAACTTGAAATGTCAAAAATATCATATGCAGGGTATTACGCAACTTCAAAATGGAATAGCTTGAAAATGGTGAGAGCAATCGGAATGAAACTTTACGAACTTAATAATGACAAAAAGTAGTAACGAAATTCATAAACAGTATTGCCATCCGCAAAGCAGTGTTGCCAACTCACAATAAAATGTATTTTCTTAAAATGGCACTATACATTAATTAATACAAAATTTAAAAGTACTAGTAAGATAAAGAAATATAGCAAAGTCTGACAGCGCAGTGTTGCAAACTATGGACACTATATCAAGTTCAATGTGGAATACCTACATTTTCACGGTTGAATCTGGTATATTTTCTACAGTTTGCAATACTGCAGTCTGTGCATCATTACTAGAGGGTACGATGCAATAAACCGACGTAGTGGCATTTGAAATACTTCAACTTTATAATAAATTGACAACATTGTCAACCGGTGACATCGCATTTGGGCTTCTGATATTCATCTTCTTGACAAATAAATTCCTCCAAACTAAAACCATGAATAATGTTTGCCATCTTCGAAGCAGCGTTGCCAACTTTAACAATAAATTTACTGTAAATAGATTCTATATATCAGTTAATATACATTGTAAACGTACTCGTAGGAAAGAACAAAATAGCAGAGTCAGGCAGTGAAGTGCTGCATACTTTCGGAGATATACGTGCTGACCATGGCCAACCTATGTAATTGATATCTCGACACAGCTCTAGAAAATGATGATTAAAGTAACATTTAATGATCATTTAACAAACTAAAAATAAAATTTAATAAATTACTTAACATACGAAGATGAATAGCAACTACGAAATTTGTAGGTCACCCGCTTTACTATTTATTAAAAAACTATGTTATACCAAATTTAGAATATAGTTTAGCGATAATGCCATACATATTAAAGGTAAATAATGATAAATTAGATATTATCGAACGAAAAGCTATACGCATTGCCTTAGGACTATTGAATCCTATACTAGCAACATATGCAGAATCACACATATCAGATTTCAGCACAAGAAGAATAAATCATGCATCTAAATTTCTATGTAAAGTGCAACACAACAATAAAACGTCCGTTTAATCCACAATATTAATCAATATACAAAATGAAACAACAACAAAGAAAAAAACATTAAATATAAATAACATATATGGACATTATGTTAGTAGAATATTCACACCATTTAGAAATCCAATTTTTAAAATCACTTGTCCAATAGAAAAGTTAAACAATGTACATTTACCATGATATGACCTGACTACTTTCAGGAATATCTTGAAAAGTGGAAAGATTATTATTTTACCTATACAGACGGAAGTCGTAATGACACGGCAATAGGATGTGCGGATGGGCCACACAAAAGAAATATGCTCTAAATATAAAATTGATGAATATTAAACATATATTATGCGTAAAGCTATGCCTTATTCAAGGCGGTAGGCTATGGTCTCTTACTTAATAATAAAAAAAAAATAATCTTAACAGAATCTATGAGTATACTACAATCTTTAAAAGCGAACTATAAACAAACGTACAAGTTACATCCGATATTTTTTGATATAATAGAACTAATGGAATTAAATAAAGAATGGAAAAGGGTATTTAATTTACATATATATACCGACCCACATATCAACTTCAAGGGCATTTAGATATGGCCGACACACAGGCCAAAATGAGTAGAGATCTATCACACACCACATCGACAAGAATATACTAGTTAGATAAACACACAATCATGAAAAAAGAATTCAAAGATGAATGGCAAATGAAATTAGAAGCAGACATCAAAAAATCAAATTATATTTACAGTTGGTTTTATAAAGATAGTGAACATCAACCTTGGTTTAAAGAACTTAACATACATAGAAAAATATTTTTAACTGTAATGAGAGCTTGAAAGAATTATACACTTTTAAATGGCCACTTACATCAAGTACAAATTAAACAATCTCCGGACTGCGAATGCAGAAAGGCCATATAAAATGTACAACACTTTCTAATGAATTATTCACACTACAAAAACATCGAGAAACGCTACTCAAGGCCTTAAATAGATTGAAAATACCTAAACCTATTAGTCCATTAAACATGTATAAACCCACCAAAAATAGTATATCTTATACATAGTTTTAAAATAGAAAAAATACTTTAAAAAGCCAATTTCCAATACATATGATTATTTAAAAAAATAACATATTTATAACTATGGACTGCTGAGAAAAATAAATGCAGGAATAGCTCATTGATGATGAAGAGGATGAAAAATTAGAAAAATAAGAAAATTAAAATAAATAAATAATAATAATTAAGTATTAGAATAAATAATACACTCCTAGAAGTGGCTTAATTCGAAATGTACGAGTATATTTTGTTACAACTAAGTATATGATTACAGACACTATAAGAAGTGCATGCTGCAACTACGAAAATGCAAAATATGCATACAAAATGATGTAAACAAATAAACGTAAATCTAGATGTAAATCAAATTATGATTCTGAAGATTATGTAACTACAATGTGAGTTATGATACTGCATAATGTTCTAAAAACATTCAATATAATAACGAATAACGTCATGGATATGACTATTTACTTCCTTCCGCGTTAGAGGCTGCAAAGAACGAACGAACGAAGAGCCTAGAATTCACTTTGAAATGGGCATGCCTAAACGAGGGTTTTATGAATAAAGCTCGAACACAAGTCGAACCCAACGCGCAATAATCTAACAGAATTCGCGATAAAAATAATTAGAATAAAAAAAATCAAGACAAAAATAAACAAAAGACCGAAACAAAATCACAAACTTCAATTAATCGAATCATCAAGAAACAGGTGAAGAGGAAAAAATCATGACTTTATCATGTTTTTTAACACTGCAGCTCTGGACAAGGAGAAATGCAGCAGCCGACCAATGGGAGTTTGAAGCTTTAAGAACTGGTGATTCACACTTACGAAACACTACGTAAGAGTAAATCGCTGTTTAAGAAATAGAAAAGATTGACGTGCCAAAATATTAGACTGCGCAATGGTAAGGGTTGGAAACGACTCGCTGTTTTAAAGACGCAAGACGAATCATCAAGATTTCTGGTAGGTTTGAAATTATATAATCAGTCATGTTAATTAATTATTACACAGAAAACATACCTGTGTGATCAGTGCAGGAAGTATACGATTCGCTGATGATATAATCCTGTTTGCTTCAAGTGCAGAAGAACTACAAACTAGAATAGAAAAGCTGTGTAATGAGAGTTCGAAAATAGGACTTAAAATGAATTTAAGTAAAATAAAAGTAATGTATACAATCAACATGCTGAAAAGATGGAAATAAAGATTCACAGAGAGACAATAGGTATAGTTAATGAGTATGTTTACCAGGGAAGCAATGCTAAAAATATAGGTGGATATACATTTCGCTTGTTGTAACGAAACCTTTTGCTTACAATCCCATATACCAGCGTATTTTATCATTTTAGCTGGATATACGGTAATGCCTGAAACTTCGAGGTGGGTACACGTCGTATAACCATCCTCGCATACCTTCCATCTAGGGCAGCTCAAAACATCGAAAGCCAAGTTGACGGATGAAATAAATAGAAGATGTAAAACGGCGTAGAGTTCGTTTGGAAGACTACATTTTATTTTCAAAAGCAAACTAAGAAATGTGTCTCAATCGTAAAGTTTATAATCAACGTGTCTTACCTGTAATGATGTACGACTGTGAAACTTGGACATTGAATGCGCAAACGGCTTAAAAATTAAGTCACACAAAGAGCAATTGAGAGATGCATACTAAGAATAACCAGGAGGGACAGGGAGACCAATGAATGGATTCGCGCACAAACAAGCGCAGAATATATGATCAATACTGCGGAAAAGATGAAATTGAGATAGATCGGTCATACAGCTAGACGAACAGATAGAAAATGGACGACAAATGTACTACATTTGATTCCTAGATAAAAGAAACGACCAAGACGACGTCTAAATGAAAGATGGGTAGATGAAATCAAGCGTTTTTCAGTAGCTACATGCATGAGGATAGCAGCAGACCGAGATTTGTGGAGAGAAAGGAGGAGGACTTCATTCAGCAGTGGATAGAAAACGGTTGAATATGATGATGATATACAAGACGAATATTCACTGTTATCATAAATACTATGTAGTTCTCAAAGTGAGAAACAAAATTAATTGATTTGAGAATGTGCAGAGAGGTGTGTTATGGAGTAGATACTTATTTGATCCAAAATAGTTTGAAATGTAAGACACATTAATTATATTGCAGTTAAAATTACATCACTTCAAGCCTATAGTGGAAAAAGATTTCTAATGTCTGGATTGAGGTTCTTCCAACGTTGAATATGATGATGATGGTCTTCCAACGTTTTTGAAAAGAAAGGTCTTTAGCAAGTTTGTCCTGAAAGGTTTGTAGCAATTTTGGCGTGCAAAGTTCGTAGCAAATTTGGCATCTTGAAATACAAACCTATTCTGGGTTTATTTTTTTGTTAGTGGTTTAACTCTTAGATCTTTACCGAACCTAATTTACAGTGGAAAAAATTCAAATGCAGAACATGTATCTCTGTTAATTATTTTTCTTTAAAACAGCAAAATGACCAATGCCCAGTTATTGGAAATAATTATACCACAGATAAACAGAATCGTTTATCTGTGTTTATACCTTCACTATCGGTAGTCTATACGTTTTTGAGACTTTAAGACGGATGACAGTTATTGGGACTGCTGAGACCAGTAATTGGCATCACAACCAATATTTTTTTGCCCTTTGAAGCCATGTTCTACGTTATAATACTAGGGACCTTATAAACATTTTTTTTGTCTTAAGAATTAGAATGGCTATGTTAGAAATTTTATATATATATATATATATATATATATATATATATATATATATATATACCCCATTCCAAACAAATGATCACTGTGGAGAAATGGTATACTAGTTTTGGGCCCCCGTTCACTAACTGGTTTGAATAATTTGCGTAATGGTCATTCCAAAGAGCCCCTAAACATCCTTCTAGTTGATAAAGAAGGAGAAAACTACAATAATTACATTATAGCGATAAATAACTGGAGAAAAATGAAAGTATAGTCTCTTTAGCTTCTCTGTTTAGGTTTTGTAGGTTTCGCATGATATGTTTCGTTTGCAGAAGTCATTAAAGAAACAATAAGCAACGTGTCGGGAACAATATCAGTTTCGTTCAATTATTTTCGAACTTAATAGTTTTAAAAATCTTGAGAGAGTCAATAAGCAATAACCGGATAGCACCAATTTCAGAGACGATTGCCGATGTGGTATCCATGTGGGTTAGGCCGCTACGCCAGCGACTCGAAGGTCCTGGGTTCGAATCCTGGCTGGGTCATGGATGTTTGTGATTGTGGATTTTAACTAGAACGTGACGGACCGAAGTCAAAAGTACTAGAGTGGCGCATGCATAATAAAATTTACCAAAGTTTTTTTTTTCCAGAGACGATTACCTATGCAACGTGAATTCGGAAAGGGTTCTGTTTACAAAGCATTCTTTGTAAGTCAAAGAAGAAGAAGAAGACATTTGTTTACATTTTGCGCTTTTGTGATGGAAAATATACATCACTGACAAACGAAACAGTTTATTTCAAAAATGTATTCGGTGCTGTCGCTAGCCTACCATTTTAATAGTCAGAAACGAATGGAGAGAAACACATAGGTGAAGCAATGGTTACTACTGAAAACCTAGGAGAAAAGTTACGTGAAGCTGCTGCTTCACTTCCTCTGGAAGGTGCGTGTGCTATTATGTAGTAGACCTTGGCTATCAGATGGGTTTATATCAAGTCGTCTTGAAAGGTTTAGATAACTTGCCCATCTCTTAAAAATTAAAAAATATAGAGTAAAAATAAGGTAGAATAGACTTTATGTACTCCAGTATATATAAAATCTCAGTCAGCTATGTTGCCATATGTAAGCTTTATTCCGCCAATTCCGTTGCAAATTATTGACACAGGCACTTATATAAACACCTAGTGACAACCAGCAATCCAAAAAGTTTTACAAAGAAATCACATGTTATTTTTATTTCATTTAATACGCATACCAGTTGATCAACACACATACATGGCGGGATGCGAAAGAATTCCAATGTCGCCACTTGTCTTATGAACAACGTATTTTGTTACAATTACCACTGAGATAATATCGAGTTCGCGAAGACGAGTTAAAGTAAGGTTAGAGTTTTTTTTTTTTTTTTGGCATTTCTATAGTAGTGACGGACCAAACTAAAATTACTAAAACCAAACCAAAATCACTCAAAACACGCACATTACACACTTCCGGCACCCCAGCCCGTATTCATGGGAGGCGTGCGGTTTACGCAATTGTTTTCTTGCACTTTTCTTAGATTATCTTAAATTAGTGACCATACGAACGTGGAGGTTTGGTGCGGTCATGTATCTTTACAAAATATATTTTCATATATTCACATTTATTATTAATAATTCCTTCCTTGCATTTTTCGTAAATTATTTTAAATTGCTGAACATACGGACGTGGAGGTTAGGTAAGGTCATGTATCTTTACAAAATATATGTTCACACATATTCGCACTTTTACCTTCAGTACACAGGCGTGTACACTCTCCCAATTTCTATTAAAAAATCGTTTACAATTGTTTCGGGCCTGCCTAGGGATGTATCGGTGATATCGGCCATTTTTTGGAATATCGGTATCGGCAAATGGACACCGATACATTTTCCGAATTATTTTTAATTTATTTAATATTAACAACAGTGACACTCATCTTTCATGGGTTTCTTTAGACTTAAAATTCGTCTAAATGATTATCGATGGTATAATCGATTTCTTTATGTATGTGTACGCCTTTGATTTGCACTTCTCAAATTATATTTTTAGTCCGTCCATGCCAAAATAGTAGCTCATGTTGGAAAGAAGTAGTAGTAACTGAAGGAAAGCCAAAGGTAACTTCAGTCAGGAAGACACACCCGGGATTCGAATTTCGGATCTCAAATGAGTCAGAGGTTTCGATTAAGAACAAAATGCTTTGCAAGTGAACCACTCTACTGCCTACGCTCACTTTGTCAGTACGTATTGTCCCTTTACTCTTTACTTACATATTAGAAAAGGTAACGGTGATCCCTGTACAATGCGCACGCGCCGGGAACGGCGCATGGGGGACTCCACATATTCTCGACCTATGGCATAAGGGGAAGTGGGTGGTCGCTGGTCAGTCTCACGCTCAGCCGGCTTTATCACCCAAAGTGCTCAGGAATACAAAGGACAGTTCGGTAGTCAATTTGATAATATATAATATATTTTCTGTGTCTGACGTAATATGAAATTCTGCTTTATATTTTTGTATGTGAAATTTTGGCCTTATATCTAATATATATTATTACAATGTTGATAAATTCATTATTTTGAAAAAGTCTTATAATATATAGGAATTTTTGTAAGATTGTCAGTATCGGTATCGAGTATCGGTGGAAAAGTGGTATCGGTACATCCCTAGGCTTTTCTCTTTCCTTACATAAATACTCTGCTAAATAACCTTTAAAATGCATTTTCCCTCGTTGTTTTTATACGATTCAATAAAACTCACGCAAGAAATGTCACAACTATCACAAACACGCGCCATTTCAACACTGCCTTACCCGCATCCACATAACAACTGTAATTCTACGCCAAGTAGTCCCTTCCGCCACTATATGCAGTGCGTCTTAAAACATCTTAAAAAAGTCACTACAACAACATTATTATTCATTTCTAATGTTATCTACCCTATTTCGCTACCACTTATCCAGAAACAAAACTCAGTTATCTCAATTCAGCCTGTAAATTTCTTAAAATTGGTCCGTCACTACTATAGTTAACCCGTTTCTTCATTACCAAATTCACATTACGTTTATTGAACAAAGTTCCCGCCTTCAATGCGAAGTAGCGAATTGATACTACGTACTTTACGCTTTTTCACTCTCAGTTCTTACTTCCACGAATCAAAACTTTGCTTAATGTCGCCTTTTCAACACTTCCACAAACGTAGGAAACATTACATAGCTCCTGCAGTTTTTACTTTTTTTTTTTTTTGGCTGCCATGAAATTCACGTTTCCTCATATAAATGGCTGATTTCGCAGTGGATTATCATTGTATATTATTTATCAGAAAACCTTGCAGGGGCTGCTACATTGAAAGCACTTTCTGGTTATATCGTCACCTTGTAACGAGGAGGTATTATGTCCACTTTTGCTACTTTTGAGAAAAACAAGTTTTAAAGTTTCTAGTTCCATTTAAAGTCTTTAAGTTAATTCCTAGCCACTTGGAGATCGTTTTGTGAGAGATTAATTTTTGGGGTTGGTGCCCTTCAGTACAAGGTGTTTGACTGAAGTGTTAACTCCATTTTACTCTTTAACTTTTTCATGATCTTAATATTTTCCCCGCAATTTTTTTGGCTTCAGATTCGGTGTTGTAGTTAGCTGAAGTTAGATTTGCATCAGAGCCATAAAGTGCTTACAATGGACAGCTCAAACTATTGCCTTACATTTCTTGATACTGGACGTTAAAAATATAATACAGAAAGTATTTAAATTTTATAATCATTTTATTGGCAAAATACACACACGCACACGAACTTAGGTAATTTTGTCACCAAAATATGCGTAAGTAGGGTAATTTTGTCCCAGGATAGAAAAATTGAAAAAAGGTGGTTTCGTTATACTAAGTCCGTAGGTATTAGATCTAGGGGAGCTGGGTCCCAGGCAAAATAGTTTCTTTCACTAATATTTTCTTGGCGGCATACAAAATATGCATGCCTTTGTATAAATATGAACTTTCGTGACCAGAAGCCTCCTTAATAAAAAGAATGCTGAGTTTTAAAATTGACCCATTGTCCTATGTGGGCCCAAACAGTGAGACATTAACTGTTTCATGAAAAGAAGCTTGATTTTAATGAAAATATAAATTGAAAATTTTTAACATTAAAAGAAGTACGACTTCGTAATAGGGAGAGAGAAAACATGGAAAACCTAAGATGAAAATTTATTCATACTTCATAGCCAAATTTGGAACATTGAGACACTGCAAAAATATATTATACTGACTAGAATCTAACATCGTGTGATAGACCGTAGTTTGCTTTTAACACAGCTATACACTGTCGATCCAGTTAGGTTAAGTTAAGTTCAGTGCTAAAAGTTCAATCCCACGGACTATCACGAGGTGTAGCCGATATATGAAAACACGTAAGATATCTACAGATAATAGAACACATATCTGATCGACGTTATTTGAAATATTACTTTATATATTAAAGAAACACAATAGTTAAGACACATTAGGTTAGAACATGTTAGATCCACATGACATGCATATAAAAGCTTTCGTTAGATTAGGTGATATTAGTATGAGCACATTTTAGTTAACTTGAAACCAATTTCCATTCATACACAGAACAAAATCCACCAAAGCTAATTCCAGTTACTAACCTTCACCAAACTGATTTAACGCACATAGATAAGTATATTGTATCCTACCACAGGTTAGTTAAATCACAGTACAATAAAATAGTATGCAACTGATCAGCACACATCCATAGAAAGTTTCATCGAATAACTAAGTATTTGAACCCAACTCAGTGACCACATCTGTGCATATTTAAACACTAAAACCTGAAAACATAGTTCTTTCCCAAAGTCTGTACTATTGAACCTTTGCAGTGAATCCTAGCTTATATTTGATACAAAGCATTCATTCCATATTGTATTATTAATAGCTATCCTGGTTCATTTAGTACAGATCGTATATTTATTGAATGAAATATATACCATTAACAATGTGGATTCTGTAGAACAATCTAAATTTTATAAACTTGTTTATCACTATTAATATTATCGGAAGTTGCCTCCATTTCAACTTTGTTTATTCACGTAAAGCTGTTCAGTAAAATCATATCCGAACCATAGATATTAGAAATATGATAGCGTTGACCAAAGATATATAAACATAATAAAGTTAATCCATTCCGTAAACCAAATCGTCATCCATTTTTAATCCATCCATCTGACATTTCACTCTCTCTCTCTGTCTTTGAGAACATCGTCATCCATAGCCAATACTATTATAAAAAAGAGATTATGTTGCATATATTTTTCGAAACCATGTTCTCGTAATAATCTGTCCAAATCTTCCAAATTATACACACTAGGTGTCTTTTTTTATAACATAGCCATCTTTGGATTTACCTTCTACACTGTTTGAATTATCCTTTATACTCTCATCACGTGTATTAAAAAAAAAATCATGCAATACACAATATAAAACCAAGATCATTAAGAAGTGTCTTGTTTTGAGAGCAGCGTGAGCTAGTGTTGGCGTACTAAACTAGGTCTCACTGTTCCGTTTTGATATCTGTGAATATGAAACAATAGTATGTAAACGTGGAAAGACATTATCATGTAATTTAACGATAGTAATCACACTGTAACTAGTGAACGAATGCATTTCTAAAATATCAAGCAGAAAATACAATTTTTCCTACCTGTGAGTTTCAGTCAAACGCTGTTCTTGTTACCTCATTTCGCTTACACCATACTTTACTAACTGTTGCATCTGTATTACTGTTCTACCTGTCTCACTGTATCCGCAGATGCGACTAAACATAGAACGTTAGAAAAAAAGCTCATAAACTTGAATTTAGCATATAACCAAGGCACTAAAGTTTCTGTATTGTGTACTAGGAAATGAACTGTAATATCTATTCATTTTAATATTTGTATATAATTTAAAGTATGTTCTGTAATCTTCAAATGTATTACTTCAGGTAGATGTTTGACAATAATGAGTTGGATTGTTGAACACACGATTTTTTTTTACTTGTAATGCAAGCCCATCCAGAGGCCATGCGTTTTTATGTTTTACAAAAGTTGCTTAATGTTATTGTACTGGTAATTGTTTCCACACCGAAAGGTTGTTAATAGAGCATATCGCTGTTAATAGGTTACTTCTTTCTTTATCTTTTTTCATAACAATTATTGTTAATTATGAAGTGCTTTACAATTGTTAAATTCTATCTGATGTCCTGTGTTTAGAACACGTTGATTTTGTCTGTATCTTCGCATATATTGATAAAATCAACTATTTGCCAGTTGTATTTTGTGATAAAATTACCTATTTTCTCGTATTTTTTGGTGACAAATTACTCCTTCCTCGGCGACACGCATTTGTTTCGATATTTATTCATTTTACTGTTATATTTAATTTCTTATTTAAGGATGATAGGTACGCAGTTCGTTTCGCCTAGTCGATGTCAAGGTTGAACAATTTAAATCGCATGATTTAAATCAAATTTAATATAGATGAAGTGCGATATTACCAAACATTCTATGATAGAGATATACCTTTTAGTCCTTATGTGGTGCTAGACTCCTATGATGTAAATCCAAACCAGAGTGATGGGGCAAAAAAAAAAAAAAAAAAAAAAACAAAAACTGATTGATTCATTTCATACTAGAATTTTAATTTATTTTAAGGTAACTATTGCTCAGGCCGTATGAATGGTGATGGGATGAATTGGCTGAATGAAGAATGGGGGGGGGACGAGAGCACCCCGATAAAATCCACGCACAGAGTATGTGTCTACCACAAAGTCCACATGACATGATTAGGGATCGATCAGACGACCCCTAGCACCAGAGGTGAGCGCTCTACCAAGCCATCGTTGCCCCTCATTTCATATTAGAGGCGACATTTTAGAAGAGAACGTAGGAACCCAAGTTACATTACAAATTGACAATTTGTTTATTATGAAAAGTAATATTTATTTATGTAATTATGAAAACGAGCACAACTGAAAAATCAATTTTTTAAACAAAACAATTCTTTTTTTTCATAACATTACCTATTTTTTAATAACATTTGTTCTCAGATTGATAGTACAGCTTTAAGGGCTGAAAACTGTAACAGAATTGAATTAAAATATATCTTAGTAAACTTGAATCCAGAAACATTTCATTTGGGAGATGTAGCTTAAAGAAAGAGGCAATTAGGACTATAAAATGTGCAATGCCATTTTAGAAGGAAATCTGATACGTAGAAAGATTTTAGATTGATCCTTTTTTGAACTTACGATTGTGATATTCCTGAACAAAGAACTTATGAAGAACACACAAATCTAGGATGTATATACCTTGGAAACCACTTCATTCATCGTGTTTCGACGAAAATAAAAGTAGAAGGTATTCACTTTCCTTTGTAAAATGTATCATCAATCAATAACGTCATTTCTTCCTTCATTTTGAAAATTATTACAAGGTGTTTGTACTTCCTATTTTCCACGGTTCTCTTTCCTAGCAAACCGTAAGGTACACCATATATTTGTGAATTTTACTGTAGTTTTTTACTGAATAAGGTTCTTGAAAGGAAACCTAACTTATGAAGTTATTTTTTTCACTGCTACAACTGATATCAATTTTAAAAATATCTATTTAAATAAAGAATCACAACAATGACTTTTTTCAACCGTGGTCGGTGTGCTGCAAAATCAAAATTACAGATCTTCATGTGGTAAGTATAGATAGGAACTCAAGAATTGCGGACATGAGACTCCACCATAATGCTGTTGTAATACTTCCTGTAAATCAAAGAACAAGAAACTCAGCACGCGGCACTTAGGCTCCTCTAACCCTCGTTTCGCTTAGTGAAGTTAATGACATGTCTCTCCTCGCTGAGAGCAGGGGTTGTCTAGGAGCGACCGTGTAGGACAGTTAACTTACTGCGATGTTCCATGCCACAGAAGAGGGCCAAGAGAAAAAATAATCTTTCTTAAACTATCCATCCGAAATCCGAAGACAACATGACAAGAAAGCGAAGGCGGATCACTACCCAAATCAGCTTTGCATTTCGAGCCCATACATGCGATAGTCATCACCCTAAACAGCATGCAGGAGTACTGACGGAAACGAGCTAACAAAACCCAAGAAGCTGGCTAACCAGAAAGGCAAAACTTAAAAAAAGGTTGGGGACAAGCAAGTCGAACGTGCAGGGAAACTAACTCCAACTCTAAACAGATATGCACTAGCATGGTACAAACACATATGCAAGGGAAAATCGAACTTGCATAAAAGAGAAAAATCGTCGACATTGTAAAGCAAACAACTGTCATCACCAGGAAAGCGAAACGCAACGGTAAAGCAGAAGTAGTAGAAAAGTAACTCCAAACTAACGCAGAAATTAGACACCACCGCGAAAACCGACTAAAAGAACGTAATCCCATAGACCATCTCGAGTTCAGGGTACTCCTGTCGGTTTAACAGACAGCCCGGCTAACCTAAAGCACACACCACCTTATTTGTAACCAGTCACTTCTCGGTCTCTTTAACTCATTTTCTGCACCTCGCGGTGCGCAAGTAGTTAAGAAAATAAATCTCCAGGGGATGCCTATCCCGAATCCTGGCAGATGCCGAAATTATTACGTCGGATGCGCGATCACATCTGAAGCAAAGTGCAGGTGCAGCCTCCGAAACCTAACCCTATTTACATACCAAATGCCAGCAACCGTGCCTTTACCGCCTTCGTCAGAACCACACACACTTTAACTCTCTACCCGTTGAACCGATGCTTGACTCCTAAACCACTGTTTACTGAGATTAGAGCAGGCGCTTCAACGCTCTCACGCGATTGACTTTAAATAAAATTTAGAAAAAAGAAATCACTAAGCCCTGTTGACTTACTTTGCCCAAGTCTCAGCTATCTCAACGAAAGTTCATTGTGTGCTAGAAAACTGATTTCAGATATTTTCAACATGGACGCAAACTCAAAAATGTAACTTCTTACCACATTCCTTATTCTGTCACCTTTAAGTATGTCTTAAACTAGACACTGTACTAGCTACCAATATAATAAAGCGCTTAACACACTGATATCTAAGTTTTCTCAATTTATGTTTTTACTTAGAGGAAAGTTGAGGTTAGAGAAGAGAACATATCATGTTGCATTCTAAATCACAACAGTAATGAACTGTGGAAAAGCAAAGAGGAAAAAAAAAACTATTTGAAATTGTTCTTGTTCAACTCAGATACTTCATCTAATTTTTTCATATTATCAAAAAATAATAAAGTAAAAAACTAAACAATAAATGATGCTCAGTGCATAGCGGAGCCTAAATGACACTAGTTTCATACAGCACTCGCTCGCGATAATAATTGGAAAACCGAAAATAAATTAATTTCTAGTTCAACATCCAAGCGTGTAAGAATTTCTACTGACACATTCCAATATCACGTACCCTATACATTGTCATCTTCATATTTCGGCTAAAATTTACAACAAAGTATTCAAATTCTAAACAAAAGTCAAATTTAAATCATCTCTATGAACATTTCATTGCCTAACCTAACCGCTTCCAACTGGTTACATAATTTAGAAGTGTAAAGGGTGATGGCCCAAGTTTATTATTTACATAGATCGATTGGACGGTTTAATATTACTTACTTACTCAATGGCTTACGGCTCTTGAACATGTAACTTAAACAAGGGGAGAATATCAATTGTGCGGATATTCCCATTCATAAATTTTAAAGGAATCTAAGGTCCAAAACTTTACGGCGGGTAGGGATATAATTTAATTGCATTCAGGGAAGAAAGTTCATAACCAATTCAAGAGCTCGATCAGTGTTGATTTATTATTTTCGTTTTTCATTGTTGAAATCGCTTGATTGTTGTTGTGAATATCAAAACCTATAACAGTGAAGGTCTTTCAACAATGAACAAAAAAGAAAAGAAAAAATCGGCATTAATCGAACTCTTATTGGTTATGAATTTTCTTCTCGGAAAGTTAGAACTCTTTAGACTTGAATTTGTAGAAGCAGTATTGAAACCTCGAGCAACGACAAATATACATATACGGAGATAGTGCTGCCATCTCTTGTTGGAGATCGTTGCTTTACATTAACCTTAATACAACCTCAGATAATAAGAAATGTGAATTTAATCGAGTCAGTATCATTGATATTGGAATAGTTGCTTTTTTATTATCCACAATAAGTGTACAAGTACGTATACATCGGACTCACGAGAGGTCTTTGTCATAGATGAACGTATAATATGCTTTTAAGCAATGATTAACTCAGATCTCAAGGCACCACTTTCTTTAATACATCGTAATGACATCTCCCTATGGAAAATGTTAATTTTTAACAAATTATATTACAATTTCTATTAATTCTTCGACGACTCCGACTCCAGTAAGTCAATAATACGCAGCACTACACCACTATATGTGGAGATTTGTAGTTGAGGAACTTGCAATTGGAAAGAGTACATGTTATTACTTTTTTTGTTTTTCCTTTTAAATTTTCTCCTTAACCTGGCTACTCCGTTACCTGCTTTGAGTTGTCACTCCGCTCCTTATCACTGTTTTCTCTACCCTTTCTCATTCTTATCTTTGTGATCACGCCTTTGGCGAGACTATACCATTTTTTGTGTGTTAACTGCCTGTACAAATGTCTGCTTCCCTTAATATGTAGTTACCATCTTTTTTGTACATCTTTTTATCATGTATATATATAGATGGCTTCACCCCTTAGTCAGGTGAAGAATCCATGCAAAATTTGCCAGATTTGTCTAGCGGACAAACATATACACACAGAATTTGTGTTTTACGTAATAAATTAATGCTGTTTTGTTCGTCTGTGTACGCTGGTTTACATTTTTTTTTTTAAATAAACGTATTCTGATGTAGGTAACCTAAAGGAATGGAAACTTCTTGGGCAGGAACAAGATGGAAGCACTGTGGTGAGCTGGACTCTAGAACAGGCAGATGACGATGGAAGAACGAGAAATGTTAGCTGTGTGGGTCTATTTAATTACGATGCTTTGAATTTACAGGTAAAATAGCCGTCTCTTACGTTAATCTACTTACTAATTCTTTTTTCGTCCATTATTCATAATTATGCACGTATAACCTGATTATATCATTAACGTACTTATTATGGCCGTTTTTTTAAAGTAGGATAAAATAATAATTAATTCAATATAAGTAAGTATAAAATAAATGTAAATAAAAGGAATTTACAACTATGAGAATGCAGCATTCACTTGTTTAAAAATTCTTAAGGAAATTTCAAGTTCATTATGTACACCATTGATTTATTTATGATTTAGTATAAAATGTTAAGTGTAAAAGCAAACTTGAATAAAGATTTTTAGTTCTTTATTACCTGAAATATGTGCGTTCTACCTACGTAAATAACTTTTAAAATAATAAAATTGCGCAGGCAGATGAGAGTTGATAGTTTCAATTCAACTTAATGAATCGTTCGATTACAAAGCGATTAATCATATTGCTGCTCTGGCAGGATTAAATATGTGATACGTTCATTAAAAAATTACGAATTAAATTCATTTTGTTTTTGATTTTTGGCCCTATTGATATTTGTTTAAGAAGTTGCATCTGGAATTACTAAACGTTTGCACGGCTTCTATGTCATAAAGATAATACCTAATGTCCTATCTTCTGCATTATCAAGAAGTTAATCTTATGCATGTTGACATTTGCAGCTCTGGTAGAAGAACGTAGTCTCCAGATAGATTTAATGTGGATTTACTTACTTTCTCTCCATTTGAACTTTATTATTGGCCTTTAGGCATCTCAGGTTCAGGCCGTGATAGGGGATATTGGAAGGTAGTCGGCCAGGACGTAGTTTGTAGGTACCATCCCGGCTTAGCCTGGTATGACTGAAGAAAATCTGTCGGGATAGGCTGCCGCTGGAAACGTCCTCAGTGACCTTCCGATTGCTAAGCTAACGGTCTACCAACTGAGCTACAGCCGCTCGGTTACCTTTCCTTCAAGTAGTTTGTTTTGTGTATGCTAACCGGTAACTACATATAGTTTTAAGTCTTTAGATTTTGCTCGAAATGAATTGTAATCTAAAGGACTTTCGGTATTGATACAGAATTTCACCTTACTATATTGTATGTACATTCGTCTTTTAAATTTAGACAATTAACTATTACAAGGTTGTCCTATAATTGAAGACCTGCTGTTGAAAACACTGAAAGTGCCACACCAACAAATTTTATTTTTCTATGTTAAAATACTGTATGTCCCATCCCAAATACCGTAGTAAACACGGAAAATCCAGTATGTTACTGTAAGTAGTTCAAACGTTACCTCAAAGATGGCAGCATATATAAGTTGAAAACAAAGGAAGTGCCAGTGGTGATTTTGATACGGTACTGCATGTGGACACACACCATTTTCATCTTACAAGTTGCTGGCACTTACATTGTTTTTCAACAACTTTTTCTCTTGTTTCTCAAATGTAGGTCTTTCGTATCATTAATATTTCTATTCTTTTTCTGTATTATAAAAGGTGTGATGTTTAATGTTAGAATACATGTATTGTTAATAATACAAAGTAGAATGAGCTCATGTTCATATGTTTTTATGCTCTCCTGAAACTTTTTAGCTTTAGCACTTTCAATGTTTTCTACAAGGTTTCAATTGATTTTGTCAAAAATGTTCATATATTTTAAATTTAGAAGATGGTGAAACGACACAATGAATTTACGTATTGTTCACACATACAGCTATAAGAACAAGTTTTAAATTATTAAAAAAATATAATATTCTAATACTAATGTCGTTTCTTTCCTCATTGCTATTTTTTCTTTATTTTTCGCACTCCATACTTTTAGGGCAGTTCTTATATTTTACGAAGCCCCAATTGTTATTGTCCTGGTGGACCTCTCATGTAAAATTAATGCTTTAAACTGAAGAATCAATATGTATGATTGACAGATTTTTAATGTTTGTTTAAAATATAACTCCGTAAATATCCTTTCAGAAATTTACCTAATCATTACTGTATTTACCTAAACATTTTTTTTCAAATGCAGAAACACCATCGGCTTTGACATATTATCGTGACTCGGTTAAACATTTTTAAGGTTAAAGATTTTTTACCGAACGTTGCTTTAATACCCATTATCTTGTAGTGGAAGAAGAAAAAAAATACATAAATTTGGAACAAATTGAAAATAATGGAAATAACTGATAAACTCAATTAAATTTGTAATGTTGCTTTAATACAGTTTGCGTACCTCAATATTTTCCTGCCATAGTTGAAGCACCATCGTAACTGTGACACCAGCACTGTCATTTCGGACGCACTTTGGTTGTCGATGTGAAGAAAACAAAAAATAGTTCTTCGATGCAACTATTTTTATTACATACGTAATAATAAATGCTAATTAGATTATAATTTTCATAACCAACATCACTACGGGAAATACCGGTCCTTCTTCTTTGGTCCATTACACGATTCCATGGATGAGAATAGTTCTCGTAGAAGAAACCATAGAATGCTGTTTTGGAATAGGTCCTCACCGCCCTACGTCTACATTGCACCGAGTGAAGCAATTTCATGAGGTTTCTTGTAGCGGGTTCTAAGGCGATGACCTCATTTCCGTTATTCTCCTTGGTGCAGTATTATCGACCTAGTTACTAGGTGCAGTCGGCTGCACTAATGGGGAAGACGTCATGAATTATCGATGATGAATTCCTCGCAGCTTCTTTTCTGACCTACCACATGGGATACTCCAGTTCCAATTCCAGTGATAATTATTGGTGATATGAGGACTATGTAGCCATCAAGTGACGAAATTCCTCTTTCCACCAGTTTAGTATATCTGTAAGATAATAAATGCTAATAATCATCTCCACAATAATCATAGTTGACGAACTTTCATTTATAACGGTTTTAATTTCTTCATTGTTCGAGGGAAGTTGATTCAAAGTCCATTATTGTCTTAACAACCTTGTTATATTGAGTTACGGGGTTAATTTAATGGTTTGGAATCTACGTATATTGAGACTTATATGAAATGAAATACTCTCACTGAAAATTCTGTTCTGAACGGGCCAGTTCCGAACATTAAAAATATTTCTTAGTAACAGGTTTCATATTGTCGAAACCGAAACATGTGACGTAAAGCATTGTTTGATATATGATAGGACAACAATCACTGAAATAAATTTTGAAGAGTAGCAATGACAGTTTTCATGAATTGAAATCCATGTGTTGTTCATCTAAATGACTTAACTTATAAATTGAATTAGTTTTCTGAATGTCTCGGGTTTAAAACTCTACGGCATTCAGTGAACATACAGGTCTAGTCTTACAAGGAGATAGGGTTGTCGCACTGAGGCCTGCCCGGATGTTTTACTATACTCTTTGGATCGTCGAACAAATGTCGTATAGAGGAGTGTGACTGCAGATACGTACAGAAAGGGTGTTGAGAGGTATACGCAATATGAACGAAGGTTTGAGTTTTCGCGTAGCTCCCCAGCCGCGCACGCGACAACACTGTCCACTATTTAACTCGAGCTATCAAACGTTGTCTTGTGAATAGTATCAAAACTTGCGTGAATTTACCCCTGCACTGTAACTGGGGAATTAAGTTTTCCACTTGTAACCGTTTCTTCCTCGGATCTCTTCTGCTTCTTCATTGGTACTACCTACTACTGTATTCTTAAATTAACTTTCAGCAAATTCATTATTTATTCATTTACAAGGCTACAAATAGAAAGGACATCTTTTGGAAGTTATTTTATTCTTACAGGACATGAAAAATTAATTTTGAACACAGATTGGCTCAATAAAGAATGGGTTTTATTTTTGAAAAACTTCAATCTGAATAAGAAATACAAAATACTTGAAATATGTTTGCTTAGCAATAGAAAGGTTCTGGTAATGAACCCAGCGGCCGCCCATCTTGACTGAGGTATTTCAAAGGTTTTCCTTAGACGGGGGATACCCTTGCTGATTGTCTTCTAACATTCTGTCCCGAGCTGAGCCAAAGTTTCCTAAAGACTATAAATACATTCAAATTCAGGTGGACGATGCTGGAAAATTACATTTTAAAGGTCTCCAGTCTCGTTGAATTGAATTTATAGAAGGCATTTAGGAAACTTTGGCTCAGGCCAAATTAATGATAATGGGAGAATTGTTGGAGTGAAGACATTGGGAGGAATCCGGAGAAAATCCCAACACACACTCTTTGTCCACCACAAAGTTCGCATGGCACAAGTCGTGGACCCCACGCACTAGAGGTGAGCGCTCAACCGCTGAGCCACGGACCGTTGTCTTCCAGTCTCATATTTTACCTTCTATTCATTTCTAAACCTTGATGTTCCCTGAAAACTGATTCGAAGCGTACCCGAAAGCTAGGATCTAAAAATTTGGCAATAGGATAGATAGTCCTTCGATAATTTGCAGAGTAAACGCTATGATGTTTATAGTTACCTGGAAAGCATCTGCAACTCTCATTCTTTGCTTCATGAGAACTAGAAAACTAAGTTGTGTTTGCCTCTTTTAGTAGTAGTGAAATCTTTTCACGGCCACCCTGGCATAATGTATGTTACCATTTAACGCTATTTCCGTCACGAACAGAACCCCAAAGGTTCCTTGTAGTGTTGCCAAATAATTTATAACTATTAAGCTTCACACCTTTTCATATATAGAGCTTTAGAGCTATAGACCTATAGAGCTTTAGCGTCAAAACACGAAGCGAAAAATATATTATTTTTTTTAAATTGTTGTTTAGTACTTTTTAATTTTTATATTTGTCAACACTGATTTCGATTTGTGATTGAAAGTGAATCTGTGATTTCTTCTTATAAACATTTACAGATCATTGATACACATATATCTTACATCGGGCGAATGCCGGAATGGTACCTCACATTATAGCCCAGAGCCGCTTCTATTTTACTTCAGCATTATAGTGAACATTTATCTTCATAAACACTGATAACCATTTATAGTTCATTCATTGTTATGCTGTATTGCTCTGCGAACCGCTAGGGAATGTAGAGGATTTAAATCTTGAACTAACATCTTACATCAGGCGAATAACAGAATGGTACCTTACATTCTAGCCCAGAGCGGTTTCGGTTTTTATTTATTTATTTATTTTAATTTTTAGAGTTACCAGTATTGATTAATTATATTAGATACTTCCCACATGCCACTTGTCACGTCACTTGCCACGTCACTTGCCACTTGTGAATTTGACATTTGACCACCATCTAAATCATAGATGTGTAAAAGCCATAAAGGAAATTTCAGTTTGATTTATAATTTACTAGTGTGTTTGTTCCACGATTATTCAGAACTTGAGAGATAGTGAGAAGAAGTGCTAAAAATATATGTGATTAGCAATTTCAAGGACAGTTAGTGCGAACGGAATATCAGTTATAGTGCGTGTGAACAACGATTTCTTCTACATTTAATAGCTGCCAAGTACTCTTTTCGTGTGAAACGGAACAATATTCAAGCACTACTGTATTATTAGCGTTTCAAGCAAAGTTAGTGCAAACGGAATATCAGTTTGATTGCATGAGTGCTGCGAATTCAGAATGTTTAGATTTCAAATCTTTAATATTCTGATAAGCTCCCATGCGAATACCGGAATAGTGCCTCACATTATAGACCAAACCTGTTTTCATTTTGACTTACCATTATAGTGAACATTTATCTTCATATGCACTCATAAGCATCATTGCTATGCTGTGTTGCACTGGGAACCACTAGGAACTAACATCTTTCACCAGGCGAATATCGGAATAGTACCTCACATTATAGCCCAGAGACGTTTTTATTTTAACATTATAGTGAACATTTATATTTATTGTGAATGAAGTAGAAGAATATTCTCGTTATGCTATTAAGGAGTATAAACGAAGCAAAGTTGTTTTGTGTATGTTAGTGCTGCGATGAACTTACGATTTCCGTAGAGTTAGTATTTATTCTTATGTTATTAGCTGTTACAATTGTTTATAATATACGTGTGGAGTTGAGTTTCTATATTAAACTTGTATTAAAATTGCCCCAATACCCTTTCGTTCGTCACGTCATAGATATACGAGGTTTGAGCTATTAGTATCACAGTGCTAAAGGTATTTTCAGAAACTGCTTCTTCAAAATACACTATAATTTTAGTGTTCGTTCTTTCATTAACTACCACTTGCTTTCGTTCACTAGTGTTAATAAGAAACATCGGGTGATTCTCGATAAACTAGGTTGAAGAATAAAACATATCAGTATTTTTTGAGTTACACGCTTTACATTTTAAGATAATCAGCCTTTGTCATATCTAGATGTAAGTTCTCACGAGGGAAAGTTTCATTGCGACCATTCTTTAAATAAATATTTTTAACTTTGCGTTGATCAAACTTATTAGTTCGATTAAATTATCCTTTTCTTGCATCATTTCATTTTCTTATCGTACAGAATTCGATACACAATAAGGATGATTATCAACAGGATATAATGCTGCCGCAACGCACCACAAGATACTATTTTCGTCACTATTTTGGATATTAATCATTGCTTTCTTATCACACACCCACTTAGGTAATTCAATATAAGATGATCCAGTGAAGGGTTTTAGTTTACTCACTGTGATTTTCAATGTATGTGCAGGATTAACATACAAATTCCATCCGGATCTTTTAGTCGCACGTTCTTCTTGTTGTGTTGCTAGATTTGAAAACATTTGCTCTATCTTCTCCTGTAATCCATCACCTTTCACTCTTGTTTGTATACCCGAAGGCACATAAAATAATAGTTCTTCACCACTAATTGGTTGCTGAAACATTGATGATAGAGTGATATTCACTTTCAAAGCATTGTACTCTTCCAAATCTTTCTCTATTACTCTTACACCCTCGTTCTTAATATTATTTAGGAATGATTTATTATCACCAGAAGATTTAACGTTAGTATCTGCAGGGAGAACATAATCTTTTAATGTACCATTAAATGCACTACTCACCCACTTCTCATTACATCTTTGTTTCTTGACTCATGGTTCATCACTGTCCACTGCTGTAAAGTGTTTAGATATATTAGCGGGGGGCCACGGTGGCTCAGTTGGTAGAGCGCTCACCTTTGGTGCTAGGGGTCGTCGGCTCGATCCCTGCTCATGCCATGTGGACTTTGTGGTGGACAAACACTGTGTACGTGGGTTTTCTCGGGGTGCTCCGTTTCCTCCCACTTTCTTCATTCCACCAATTCATCCATCATCATCCATTTGGCCTGAGCCATAGTTGCCTAAAGGCCTTAAAATAAATTTAAAAAAGGTATTTGTGAGGGAAATAAACTATATATAATACAATTTCGTTCGCTCTAACTCTCCTTGAAACGCTAATAATGCTGCATTGCTTGATTATTGTTTCGTTTCACACGAAAAGGGCACTTAATATCTATTGAATGTAGAAGAAATGGTAGCACACACACAACAAAACTGCTAACTTTCCTTGAAACGCTAATTTTTGGGGAGGGAAATAAACTATATATAATACATTTTCGTTCGCACTAACTTTCTTTGAGACGCTAATAATGCAAGTGACACGGGACGTAACAAATGACGTGACAAGTCACATGGCAAGTGGAAAGTATCTAATTCAATTAATCAATATCCGTAACTCTAAAAATTAAAAAAAAAAAAAAAAAATAGGAACAGCTCTGGGCTTGAATGTAAGGTACCATTCCGGTATTCGCCTGATGTAAGATGTTAGTTCCATATTTGAAGCCTATACATTTCCTAGTGGTTCCCAGTGCAATGCAGTATAGCAGTGAATGAACTATAAATGGTTATGATGGCTTATGAAGATAAATGTTCACTGTAATGCTAAAGTAGAATAGAAGCGGCTCTGGGCTATAATGTGAGGTACCATTCCGGTATTCGCCTGATGTAAGATATATACGTATCAATGATCTGTAAATGCTTATAAGAAGAAATCATAGATTCACTTTCAATCACTAATCGAAATCAGTGTTGACAAATCTAAAAATTAAAAAGTACTAAACAACAATTTAAAAAAAAATATTCTTCCATGTCTCGCTTCGTGTTTTGACGCTAAAGCTTTATAGTTCTATAGCTCTAAAGCTCTATATTTGAAAAGGTGTGAAGCTTAATAGTTATAAATTATTTGGTGATAAAATTATTAAGTTGGCAACACTGCAAGGAACTTTTGGGGTTTTGTTCGTATCGGATATGAGCATTAAATGGTAAAATACATTATGCCAGGGTGGCCGTGAAAACAGATTTTGCTACTACTTTTTTTGGGGAGGGGGTTTGAAATCCTCAGGTTTTATAGTGGTTATCCAATATTGTAATTTGGAAGTGTTATTCAATGCAAATAGAACAAAATAAAAATAAAATTGTAATGATTACAGCATTTTTAAAAATCATATGCTGATATTGTAATTCGCCCGATATTAATAATTATTGTTACTCTTATCCGCAGGTACTATATGTATTCGACAAATTGATTAACATAATACAGACATCCGTAAATCACAGAAGAACATGGCTAGGTAAGCATAAATTAAGCGTGACATAATTTCTGTTCTTTTCTTATTCTAGTTGAAGTGAAATCGAAAGACACTTCACATTACAACCCATGAGAGTGAATGACATGGATTCATTCGGAGTTTTTTTAATCGTTTTACGAACCTTTACTAATTGTTTTACGATGTCAAAAAATGTAGTAAGTTATTTGTCGATTTGTATGCAATGTTTCTTCTGTATGTATACATGTCTTGTTTGGTTCGTATCAGTTTCACAAAAGCGATAGCTTTGTACGTTCTTGAATAACCAGAACTGTAGCTAAATTCAACCATAGGGACTGGATAGGTGAGTTGAGTATTCATGGGGAATAACATGAGAAATATGGATGATCAAAGTCCTTTTGCATAATGTGTTATACCTGTCTGACGTCGTGTCATGTCATACGCTTTGCTAACGAGTCACTTCTTGAAACATTGACTAAATCCTACTGAGGTTTGTTATTCCAAAAGGCTTTCTGGAGTTTTATTAATTATAGCAGGATCGCATATGACATATTCAAAGAAAAGCGTTTTGCTCAACAACAATCTCTATGAAATTCGCATTCAAAGTGAAGCACGTGAGCGCTGTGATTCTATCAATCGCGAAGACTCTGACGGTTCCTTGATAGCATCTCAAACACACAGACATTCATTTTTATAAAATAGGTTGGCAACACTGACTTCTGGACTGCTTAGGGATGGAAATACACACAGCATTATTATTATTATTATTATTTCTTCGAGTAATGTTTATGCCAAGTTTTCAGCGGATATGTCTACGGAAGCAAACTGAAAAAAATAATTGTAGCGCACATTGGCGATACTGACATTTGGGGTGCTTGGCGACTGACACGCACAATATTTTTGTATTGTGGCGAATAATTTTTTTATACCAGGTTTAGTCCGTATACATCTAACGATATGGAACCAATTTAGAATTTTTAAAAGAGGTTGGTAATTCTGACAGCTGGTGTATTTATGGACGAGGAACACCCCCACTATTTTCCTATGGTGCCCAACAATGTGTATGCCTAGTTTGGTGCTGCTACATCTAACGTAATGGAATGAATGTTGTAGAAAACAGGTTGGCAACACTGACAACGGTGGTACTTTGGGACGGGGACACCCAGTGTTTTTCTATTGTGTCGAATAATGTTTATGCCAAGTTTGGTGCAGATAGATCTAACGGAATGGAAGCAGTTTAAGAAATGAATTTAAAGAAAAAACTGGTTTGAACACTGACCCACTGCACCAATCAAGACGGTTCTGGCAGTTTTGAGGTAGTCTATCCTTACCATTCCAATGACACCTCAACGACACCTTGCGGTTCCTGAGATTTTATTTTTTGACACGGACGGACTGAGCTGGATTATCAGTTCCTTTTTGTTTAGGCACGCTATCAAGGAACCTACAGTGTCCCCGGTGGGTGAGTGGTAACGCTCGCTACCTTGTAATCAAGGGATCCCGGGTTCGATTTCCGGTGGGGACACAAGTAGTTCGGGGCCCACGTTAAACTGTGGGTCCCGCCCTTAGTAGCTTACCAGCTCGTTTAGGACGTTAATAACAATTCAGTTCTATCAAGGGGCTAAAAAAAACAACAAAAAAACCAGTAGTGTCACAAAGTCTAACTTTGACATGATTCTCTTATTTTAAATCACATAAAAATAGGCAAAACACTAATTTTGGAAAATACTGATCTTTGGCGCCATTTTGATATACTAGGAATTTTTATTACCAACATAATCATCACATTGTGGGGACAAATTCAGATGCTTGTAGCCATCCAACATTTTTTTTTTTTTTAATAGCGTAACGAAATATTGTTATCTTGTGCATGGCTGTTTCTAATTCTAGCTTTTGTGACGAAAGAAGCTGACAGTGCGGTGAACGGAGCGACTGATGAGAGTGAGTCTCAAGATGTATTGGATATCTATCGTGTGTTTCTCGCTGAGATCAGTCCTCAGGGAGAAGTACACGAAATGCAGTTGGAACGGTCTCGGCAAATAATGGTTCAATTTTTATACAGAAAAAAGGAGCAGCAGTCAATGGATAAAGAAAAACTTCTTGTTCTAATACATCAGGAATGTAAGTGAATCATTTTTTTTTTTTCTCCCTTTGTGTATTTAGCATTACCACGCTTATGTACGTATTGATATTTTCCTTTATTCTCTGTAGACAGCAGACTCCCAATTATCCGCGATAGTGACTGGCGTGGCGCGCGAATGAAAATCGCAGATAATCTGCAAACCACTAACAGATAACACATTTTCCACACTTATTAATAACTTTAATTACATATCCTTGCACCAGATTTAAGAGAAGAGAAACATTAGCTAAGAAATAATTCTGATTTATCTAAAATTATTTTGAACAATTTCAATTGTCGCCCATAAATGTAACAACGCTGGATGTAAAACCTGTGCGATCCTTATACTCCAACCATCTCAATCAGCATAGCCGATGGCAACTTCACTCTACATCCCAAATGAACCTGTCAAACTTTATGCATCATATATATCATAACCTCCACAATTTGTTCGGTATTCTATGTGGGAGAAACAAGAACTTCCCTTTCATTCACCTCCGAGTCAATAATCATGGTCACTTTTCCGTCACCGACATACACCATTTCCCAGTTTCAAATGCACAATACTGGCATGGATGTAAGTTTCAGTGTCGCTGGGATCCATACGCTGTCCCTTATCACAAAATACATTTACACACTGTCGCAGAGAAGGAGCCCTGAATCTAAACATTCAGTTTCTTCCTCTCAACGTCCATATTTCCCCTTTAATCGTGACATTTTTCTGATTACTTGTACTGACTCCCATTTTATCTGATTGTACCCAGCTTACTTAAAAAAAAAAAAAAAAAAAAAAAAAAAAAAATGGCCAGTTCCATTTCCCAACTACTTGCGCACGCACATCACATTTCTCTATTCTCTTTGATGTGATGGACGTTCGCCATTTTGGTTCCTTCCCGCACCAGTTGTTCTACATGTGACTTTTTAGAGAAACTTTCATTCTATAACACTACTGAAAATGAGGAACTCCCTCGAAAAGCTAGTGACTTTTTATTGTGTTAAGTATCAATTAGTGCACTTGAATTCCCTGAGGGAGCAACGTAAGTCCAAATTCCATTCTTCTGTATTCAAATTTATGATAAAACTATACAGGGAGAAAAAAAAAAATATAGTTACATGTTAGGAGATGCAGACAGGTGTACGGGCACTTAACACATACTCACATATGGAACGGTTGCAACATTTCGCCAAAGGCGTGGTCACATAATAGGAATGAGGAAGGACAGAAAGTCGTGGTGATTAGGAGCGGCCATGTTACCAACTCATAAACTTATTATTGAAAGATTCCAGTTTCGGTGACAGGTCCGATTCATGTGATTGATTCATTTAAGGCTATTATAAGAAGATCCGTTACATGAAAAAAACGCAAGATGTAGAGAATCTGTTCTAAAGCATGTGTAACAAGTGAAATTATATTTTTTTAAGTTATAAATAATTAATTTGTTTCAAGGAAACTAAAACAGATAGACTCCCTTAAAAAAAAAAAATCTGTTCAGAGAGAAAGATCGGTTTGATAGTGGCGATGAACATTCCCATTTTGAATGACGAATTGACATGGATTTATGTGTCGCACGCGATCTAGGTCTTGAAAATTGAATTTTTATTGCGTAATACGATAGGACAATTAAAGTTATTATTATTATTTTTTTTATTATTGGTAGCTTTGAGCTAAATGTGCTAGTAGTGCTCTTAATATAAAATAATCGGTCATATTGTCTGTGCTTTTAGTCTGTGCACGCAGCATTCACAACATGAGTTTTTCAGAGACAAAAGCGTCCTCCAGACCTACAAACTAGTTCAGAAGACCTTTTCGTCCCATATCTCTCAATTATCTGACTCTGCTGAAAGCGATTCGCAGCAGTTTTCATATCCCAAACAACAGCCTGAAGATACGTTTGAGTAAGCACGGATTTATTCAAGATACGTTTACGTTAAGTAGAATGTACTATTTTGAAATGTTCTTGGCCGAAAGTGGTATCTCCTAGAATTTAAATTCCGCTTGCAGTCGCTTGTAACTGGTTGAAACATTAGCATAAATTTTCACGACAGCAGGTCTATATGAAAATTTTGCCTAAATTTTCTGTTACAATATGATGGTGTGTAGTTTTTGAACTTTGTGTTGGTACTTGACTTTGTAGTTAGAATGATCTTTCACCGTATCATTAGTTTTAGCGCTAAAGATTAATTCACAAGGTAATATAAAAACATGCACTTAATGCACATTTAGAAATTTTATGGTAGTATTCTATAAGTAGTCAAAATTTATACTAATGGTCTCATGTCCTTCGTCTTTTTGCGAGCGTTAATGCTAATTTCGCCTCGTCAAAGCAGAAAAATGAGGAGGAGGAGCACCTTCACAATTTATGTTTCTTGAATTTTATTTTATTTATGGCCTTTAGGCATCTAAGGCTCAGACCGAGATAGGGGAGGGGAAAGGATACCAGAAGGTGTCGGCCAGGGCCTAAGTTGAAGGGACCACCCATGCATTCACCCGTGGAAAAAACAGGAGAAACCTGTCAGGATGGCGGACCGCTGGGATTGAACCTACGAGCTCAGCTAACGCAATACTACTGAGCCTCGACCGCTCGATAATATATGCTGCTATCGACTTCTTTATCATTAGTTTAATGCTTTCAATATTGATTAATATAAAAGACGTTTCATCACTATCTCATCAGGGACTATCACATAAACCCTAGGTTCGGTTTAAACCCCATAATTGTTACTTCCGACTTCATATCACTTATTCATGAAATCGCTAAGTACTGAACAACACTAAATTAAACTAAAATTACAAAATTAAAGATAAGTTTTTCTCCATTGAAGTTAAGAGATATTACAAATAAATAAATAAAAATATTTCCGTCATGAAATGTCTTAAAAACAATTTGATTATATTTCAATGCAGAAAATATGCAGTCTTTTAATACTGAGTAGGGTTCAGTAGTACATTTCTAATAACCCCTGTTTAAAACTTTTTTAGCGACATGCAGGGAGGTAATTGAATCTAAACCAACGTTCGCCCATTCCGAAAGGGTTCACTTGCAGGTAACTCCACAATAATTGCATCTTCCTAGGGAAATTTTAAGTATGATATTACAATTTCTATTTGGTTGGAGTCGGTAAAAATGAACCAACTCCAGTAGGCCAGTAGTAACATAAGTTTCTCAGAGGCAAAAGCGTCCTCCAGCATAATTACATCCAATTCTGTAACCCTATTTTTTTTTCTCTCGTGCGTGTTTTCACCCTTCTCTTACGTTGAAAATTATGTCGGTTCCATAGAAACAAATTATTTTTCTCATCATGGAATGGGGCGGGAGGGGGAGTATTTCCTTATATTCATAAACCAAGCAACGCCAACGTTCCCGTGGAGGTCTCATGGCTAATAAGGCAGCAGCGTGGTTCAAAATATTGTTATTAAAGTAACGTATTTACGAGGAATATGAATCGAGGGTAAAAGTAAGTACCGTCCTTTGTGTGTACAGTTCCTCTTGTGCAGTTGTGCTTACCTTTTTAACTACATAAAGATCAATTGCACAACAGAATATGTGGTTACACTAGCATTTCCTTTATTTCTAGCGAACATCACCAGCTGTTAGTTTATTGTGAAAGTTTCGAGACATTAATTCTTAAACCGTAGAGAGATGATTTTGAAACTATAGTAAATTTGATAACTGGTTTATGAACGAATGATTCCTGATAACAAATTCATTTATTTACGGGTGCATTATTGGGAGAAGTTTGATCAATAAATAGAGTTGATGTGTGCCTATTCTTTATTGGATTGATGTAGTATACTAGCAGATCTATCGCTATTTAAATTCTAGTAGAACAGATATTTGTGGCTTTTATCCTGAGTTGAATTGTATATATGTACTTTGTATAGTGGTAGAATGTAATGTAAATATGTAGAAATCTGACTTAACGTAGAGTGTATTTCTTTTCCACTTCCACAGCTGTCTCACTCTATCAGATTCAGTTAAAGCAGAACGGTGATGATTCTTGGGTAAGTGGCTTACTTCTAGAACAATCTGAGTTCTTCTGTTTCTTCATGTAGTCTCTGTATAAACTAGGTTGTTTTATAGTGCTATTTATTCTTGTCTTCTGTTTGTTCATTAACTGCAGCTAGCAAACATCGAAAAAGCAGAGAAGTCGTGATAAGTAACTTCACATTTTAATTAGAAGTTTGAAATCAATGTGATACATACATATCCATAACTTTCACAAACACAAAAGAAATGTGGCAACGTTTCGCAGAAGCGTGTTCATATGATAGGACTCATTTGGCGACATGACGGCTCCGTAGCGCCAATCCTCTTTGTCTGTCGCCTCCCCCTATTATGTGAATACACTTTTCGGCTAGACATTGCCGCTTTTCTTTTGTATTTGTTAAAGTTGCGTCTTTGCACCCCATGTAAGTACCATTTTTATCTATATTATTTTACCATATAAGGAAAACTAAGGATAATAAGAATGGGAGTATTTACACGTAATAGTTCATGTAGTAGTTCTATATATATATACGTTAAGAACTAACATAATAGACGATTAAATTCCCTGGTTTGGCCGCGAGCGTTGTTTGCTTCGGGTGGACAATTGGAAGATTGGATCTGTTTCGAGCTGTACTCACTCCGGCTGTGTTAACTGATCTTTTTTTTTTTTTTTCTAATGTGTTTCCGTAATTCCTATTAGCCGAATACAGGCCTTGCATAGTACTCTCTGTTCTTTTTCACCCAACTGCTGTAGCAAAATGATAGATGTGACCTATGTGTAATTTTAAAGTATTTCAAAGGCATAAATATGAAATTTCAACAGTATTAAGACTGTTAACATCGCATTGATTTTCGTCTTTCTAAGTTTGTATGAATCTCTCGTCATGTGCTCAACGATTTGCTGTCGCTTCCTTAGCCCACGTTGTTTCTGTATTTTTCATCAAATCAGCGCCTTGATAACTAAACATGAATTTATATTTTAATGTGAGGCAGTTGATAATTTTACTCTTGCTAGCTAAGTTCAGCACTTCGAAAGGAAGCACTAGCAGTCATTAAAAAACAAGTTTTTAGATCACGTAATTGTAGTTTGTTTCCTTACCTTGCTATTTCTGCCTAATAAATAAAGAGCTTTTCTTAGAAAAATTCCCTCACTTTTATTGAAATTTACTAAAAAAGAGAAAAAAATGATACGGCCTAAATGACGACTGCTTTAGAAGATTTCCCTCATGTGACTGAAAATAAAAGCGTCAGGCGTAAATATTGAAATGTAACAACAAGATTAAAAGTCAAGGCAATAATATTCTATTTAGCAATTAGTTTTTACATAACTCTTAATATTCAGTATTTACGCTCCACTGTTTTATTTTTAGTCATATGCGGGAAATCTTCTGAGAATCATTTAGGCCGGTATCAAAATGATTTTTCCTTTTAAGTATATTTTAATTAAAGCTTTTTATATTTCTGCTACAGTGTTTATTATTACATGATGTCTTGCCACTTAATTTAGAGTAGTCTAATTTCTCAATGCGTAGTCCATCAAGTGATCTAACCCTGCCAAGGGCGCTGTAGGCTTGCCCAGCTGCAAAGACTTAATTAATTTCTAAACGGCAAGTAGTCAAATTCAAAGTTTTGTGCAGTTACGATATGAGAATAATTTGAAATATTAAATTTCTGACATTGGTTGGCAACACTAAGAACGGCATCGCCTACGGAATCCGGAGTACCTCTTTGACATTTATCAGTTTTAAATGCAAATGTATGCACAATTTTGTATCTCTCAATGGACGCGCGTAGATTTGTCTACATTGAATTTTAAAATAGGTTGGCAACACTTACAACTGCGGTGCTTGAGGACGAGGGGGGACACGCTATTTTTTATATTGTGTCGATTAATATTTATACAAAGTTTGGTACTGATACGTCCATCAGTATGGAAGAAATTTGAAACATTGAAGTTTTGGAAAAAAAACTACAACACTTACAACTGGAGTTCAATACCCGACCTGGAATATAAAAATTTTGTATTCTCATCGGGCGCTCTTCTGATAGTTGTAGTCATTAGCATCAAATTTCCACTCTAAAAAAATGTTTTATAGCTCTAAGAAAATTATGTGAAATCCGTAGCTGTCGAACTTCCGTATTTAGTACCATCCTTATAGTGTATAGTCTTTTAGAAATATTTAAGTAGTTACGTGGAAAAGGCAGGGAATTTGTTTTGTCCAAATGTAGGGGGAATCATGTTAATATCTTAATAAGAGAAAAAAAATAGACGTTAGGAAAATTCTGTTTAATTGAAGATGATTTTTCTTGTAGTTGCCGAAGGATAGTCAGGTGGAATCAGTATTACGTGTGTTCACGTGGGCCCAGTGGGATCCAATCAACCAGAGCCTCTACTACATCCACTACAGAAAACCACAGCAGAGTGTGGAGGGGGAAGAGGAACCAGAGGAAGGTCCAATGATGCCGACACTTTCGTGTCTACAGTTCCACGATGACATGCCTCATGAGACTGTGGTAAGTTACTTTTCCGGAGTAATCATGCAGTAATTTCTATGACCCTAAAGTAGTAAGCAATATTGAAAAGCATAATTTTCATAATAATATGTACGAGGTTTGAATGAAAAGTAACTGCACATGATTGTATAATTAATCAATAGATGGCAGGCTGACTTACTCAAGCACTCATTTGTTCCGTAACATCTTTTCCTTTCTTCTCGGTTTGCGAGGAACAGTTGCACGAAGAGTTGTCTCTCTTGAAATGGAGTCAGATAGTGAACGTTAGTAGTTGCGGTTTAAGTAGCGTACTGGAATTGAATTTCTCAGTTTTAAAGGCTGCAAATGAATTCACTTACGCATGCAGGATGTTTACAACATATGACAGTATAATTCCAGGAATGGATCTGTGTAGGAAAACTTTACTTACCTATGGACGAACGGCCGTTGTCTTCTTCTGAACGATAGTGCCACTGCTGGAAACAGTTTTGAAAATTATTTTCCGGAACGTTGTCACATTTCGTTGGATGTCAGAATATTTTAAATTCTTGATTGCGTAAGTTACAAAATCGGAAGCGTTACTTTTCATTCAGTCTTCGTAGGAAGAGAAATGGTATCAATATAAACTTATAGCTATTAATATCAAGAAAGCTGAAATGAAAAATCTACAGAACAGTTATTCTGCAGGTAATACTTTACGGTTGTTAAAATTGAAGTACGACCGCGGCAATTGAACATAAATTACGGTTTAGAGAAAGTTATACTGGCAGAAAAGGGACGAGATGACCGGAGAATAGAGGAGACTACATAATGAAGAGCTTCACAGACTGTATGATTTACTAGACATTATAAGAATAATGAAATCTCGAAAGCTAAGATGGGCAGGCCATGTAGCTCGGATGGGGGAAAAACGAAGTTTATATTGGACCTTTGTTGGTAATCCTGAGGAAAAGAGACCGTTCGGAAGATCTTTGAGAGGTAGATGCTAAAAATGAAAACTGGCTTGATGTTGCCCAGGGTAGAATCCAATGGCGAACGTTTGTTACTTGCTAGTTCCGTAAACCATAGAGTTAGGTAGTTAGTTAACTATTTATAATAAATCTCAAGAAACTAAAGAAATTAGCAGTATAACCGAACCGTAAGTTATAAAAATGTAGATATATTGTAGTTAATTTATTTTCTCCCTGAGAACAAATGTGAAATTAACAAAAAATCTAGGAACAAACGATGGTATCGGAACAAGTGTGTCTTTGATTTTCATACAATACTTTCACAAACGATAGATATTTTAAGTAGAGATTGATAACATCATTTTTAAAAGTATGAAAAAACTGCAGAGAAATGATTGAAAGACTCATTTCTTTTTTTTAATTGTTTTTTTTAACCATATAGGAGGGGCAGTCAAATGAAAACTGGTCAGACGACGAAAAGTGTCATTGAACATTCATTACCTCATAAATAATCTCCAAACCTGTTAATCCATTTATCCCACTGGGAATAAGACGGTCAGTCTTATCCTTGAAGAAGCTTCTACGTTGCCGACGCAACCACATCTTTACCCAGTCACACACGTCCTTGTCCGATGCAAACAATGTGAATGTTTCTCTTCAGCTCTCCAAACATGGGGAAATCGCATCGGAAGAGATTTGGGCAGCAGACATCCGACACTGAATTTCTCGTCCTCCAACTCCCTTTACAATCAAGAAGCAAACTTCATCTCTATGTTCTTCTTTACTCATCTCTATTTCTGCTGTTGGGCGAACACATATATCGCTAACCGTACTTTCAACACAATAAACAAACGACTGGTATGCCAATGCAAGTTGTCACTGTGCTTTTTCGGGTCCCCAACAGATTCTGGTTACCGGTATCAAACTCCAGTGTTATCAACTTCGACGAGGACGTGTCTGACTAGGTAAAGATGTGGTGTCGGCGGCTCAGACGCTCCTTCAAAGATGAGATTAACAACAGGTTCAGCGCTGTTGTAATGATGTTCTCAGTCAATGTAGATGGTCATCTGAGGGCAAACACCTTCAGCACATGAAAAGACATGAACATGATTAGTAAGTTCGTTTTCAGCATCCTATTTGCACACAATAGGTGAAATCCAACCGACAACAGTAACAGTTCCTTCGGACATGTAATTATTATTTTTTTTTTTTTTCTTGTGACCTACCCTATCACTTTGCAGTATATAAACATTTCCTCCCGGGACACCCTGCATATAGATTGGATTATTGGATCTGCAAATTGAATTATTAGAATTTTAGAGTATCTCCATGTTCCTGCCTATGGAGCGGAGCAGAGAAGGGTATTGCATATTCTTCCAGAATTTATGTTACTCATTGCTCATATGTTGACCCTGCTATTGTGTGTGGAAGGTAAAACTAAGCTTATTTTTCTGTCTTTTTCTCTTAAAGTAATGTGTCGACAATAGTCTGGAAAACCTTAAAAGTCAGGGAATTCTTTTGTTCCTGCTTGCTGAACATCTTGATTAAATAGGAAAACACTTAAATTATAGAAATGCTTGAATTAAATAAGGAAAACACTTGCTGAACGGTAAAAGTAGAAATGTGTCAATTTCCGAGCAAGGAACCCCTCGTAGTTCTACCATATTCCTATTTATTTACTAAATAACCGTATCTTTAAAAATATTTTTCAGTTTATGTATATAAAAAAAACACACACACAAAAAAAAACCGAGCTTTAAATTATAATAATCTGGTCCCTTAGTAGTTACGTAGAGAGTGTGAAATGTGTTCAGAGGCTGGTGTGACAGAGTTTTTGTTGCAGTTCCATCTCGTGGTGAGCGATGACGTTGTGATGCTTGATGTTGCAACTATGACCACCCGTAATTTCAAGGCGCTAGCTTCTTTGTTTCGTTTGTTATGACCTTAAATGTAACGGTACTTTACTGGCGCTTATTGGAAAATGGTCAAGAGCCAGCCAGCATCACATTTTGTTTTATACAGGAGACACAGGTAATAGCGCTCCTGACTACGAATATGGCAGCCCGGGTTCAAATCCCGACCAAAACGCTGAAGACTTCTTCAGTGCTCCCAATCCTGACGCTCTGAAGTTCAATCAAACTCCTATCACATTGAGTACCAGAGTTCTCATGGTACTCCTAAATGCCTTGGGAGGTAAAGTTGACCGAGCGTGGGACTGACCACCCACCTCTCGTCGTGCCGTATGTCGAGAATATGTGGTGCGCTGCCTCCACTTCGCCCATGATGGTGCGTGTTCATCGCACCCATCACCTTTGTCTTGCGTTACGGGACAAAACGCCAGGTGAAATTTACGAAATGTGGGTACGGTAGTCGTGGTTCGGATCGTTCAAACATGTGTAGATTGTATACTCGATTTTGTGACAGGGAGGATATTATCGAAGCCCCACGCGCACTTCCACCAAAAACAAACCATATCCGCGAAAACGTGGAAAAAGTGTGTGAAATACTTCAATCAGGAAGATATATTTGTGGAAAACTCAGCGGGAGGGTCACTGGAATACCTAAAAGCTATGTACATCAATTTCTTCCCGAGAATTCGAGTAAATGTAAGGTCTGTGCACGCTTCGTATCGTATATCTCTGATAGACAGTAAAATAACCCACCGGAGTGGAGAATTGCAAATGCATGTTACGAGTGATCTATAAAAATCCTGTGTTCGGGAAAAGGCTCCCCAGTGCTTAAACATCCATTGTATTGACTAGGTTAAGGTTTGGTTCCTTTTGATTTCTAGTGTTTACTAACAAAATTTGATGTTAGCTCATTGCTTCACTGCTATATTCCGACAATTTCAGTAAGGTACTGTTACATTTAGGGTCAAAACAAACGACGTAGCAAACGCCTTTAAATTGTGGGTGGTCTTAGTTGATGCGTAAAGCATCATAACACTAGCGCTCATCAAGATATGGCGCTGTAGGAAGAAATAAAACAGAAAATAAAGCAATTCACATCTGGACACATTATGTATACGGAATCTACGAGAATGAAAATAAATATATTGAAAGGGGAAAGAATTAAATACCTTCTATTGAAGGATGGTTACAGATGTGATTTGCTGATGGGAAATTTAAAGATGGAAAATTTTTATGTTAAAAATTAAGTCTTCTAGAACTGTTGAGACTCACAGTCAGTAGTAGTATTCATTTATATGAGATTTATTTCTGTAAGCATTTATTCATTGTTGTTCACAACTATTTCGGTCCCAAACTGAATTGGGGATGAATTGCTTTTCGTAAATTGTTTTTTTTTTTAATTTATGGCCTTTACGCATGAATATATCTTAATTTACACAGAGTTAACCTTAATTGCCTATCATATAAACCATTTGAATCTGAGTATTGAAGTGGTAATAAAATATTGTTCATTGACTTCCTTTCCAGTTGAACATCCCATTAAATCTGCCACAGCTACCAAAAGGTTTCACCAATACAACGGGCAGCTATGAAGATGATCCTATTCCACTTCGAATACATGATTGTTCTCTGGATCTCTATGTTCTGTCAGATCCCAGAGGAATTGTTTGCATTTGCCATCATTACTTATATCAAGTAAGTGTGATAGTTAAAAATGATGTTGGTTATAGGTACTTAGTAGTAATGGAACTTTTGTTATAATGAATTTTAATGGGTTCAATAAATGCATTGTAGAAGGAACTGGACTCTCTAAAGATTGTCTTCTAGCCAATGTACTTTCACGCTTATTTTTTCTGCCAATATGATTCCATCGTTTATTATATTGAAGCACTCAGATTCGAGTCCTGATATCATCCATCGTAACTGAGGTTTTTCTCAGTAACACCAGACAGTACGGGCATGGTACCTAGACAAAAGCCGTGGCCACTAACTTTCCCCCTGTTTTTCTCGGGGCGGAGTGCTCGCTGAAGGGCGTCATCCCTCAGCCATGACGGTCTTAGGCCTTAGATCCCACTAAAATGAACAGTTATAGTAATAATACTTATTATTATCATCTGGCTTGATTTTGTACCTTTGAACACATGAAATAATATAAACTTAATCTTATTAATGAAGTAGTATGAACTCGAGTTAGTTCTTATTTAATTCTTAAGACATATATATATTATTATTATTATTTTATTTATTTATTTATTTTAGTTCGCTTAACTTTACCTCTGTATCGAACTCCAGTAGTCTAGTGGTTAATATACTAGTGCACTGAGGCAACACAACTTTGAATTTAGCGCACGCGGACAGATATTTCCTCAGTCGCACGTGACGAATGCTGAATGGTACTTTAGATACCTTCGTTAATATCTTTTCTATCCTTTCCTGTGAGTGTTATACTTAACGAGGCACGTAATTGGTTTCTTGCACGTTTTGTAAATATCTGGTGTAGTAAAAAGTAATCCATTATTTTTGCATGACATTGAAGGCTTGACTTACCATAGTTAGAATGATCCGATTTAGGTCACATATGCGCCGTTTTGTTCGATAACGTGTTGCCATTTGGAAGGTAATATCATGATGCCTCTCTCATAGAAGCCCTTGTCCCTATTGGCAAAAAATTGAGACAGTCGATTTTCACAAGCCTCTCTTGAAGCGAATTTTTCACCAGCAAACGTGTTCGCCATGGACAGGAACAGATGGTAATCACTCGGTGCCAGGTCCGGACTATAAGGTGGATGCATAAGAACCTCCCAACCAAGCTCCCGGAGCTTCTGGCGAGTCACTATCGATGTGTGTGGCCTGGCGTTGTCCTGGTGGAACACAATGCCTCTCCTATTGGCCAAAGCTGGCCGCTTCTGGGCGATTGCTGCCTTCAGACGGTCCAATTGTTGACAGTATAGTTCCGAGTTAAGGGTTTGGCCGTAGGGGAGCAGCTCATAGTAGATAATTCCCTGCCAATCCCACCAAACACACAGCAAAACCTTCCTGGCCGTCAATCCTGGCTTGGGCACCGTTTGCGCCGGCGCACCGCGCTTCGACCACGACCGTTTTCGCGTGACGTTGTCGTAAGTGATCCACTTTTCATCACCAGTCACCAACCGCTTCAGAAATGGGTCGCTTTGGTTGCGATTCAGCAGCGATTCGCAGATGGAAATTCGGTCCATGAGGTTTTTTTGCGTTAACTCGTGTGGCACCCATACATCAAGCTTCTTTTTGTATCTAGCCTTATGCAAATGGTTCCACACGGTTTTTTGTGCAATGTTTAGTTCTTGGGTAATCGAAACAGTGCTTACATGACGGTCGGACGCGACAATGTCCATGATTTTATCGACATTTTCGACACGTGGCCTTCCAGTGCGTGGTACGTCTTTAACGTCAAAATTACCGGAACGGAATCGACGAAACCAAAATTGCGCGTGATTGGCTGTTACAGTATCAGGACCATAAACACTATTCACATTTGCAGCTGGCTTGCGTTTTCGCCTCTATCGAAGAAAAACTGTAAAATATAGCGTATTTTCTCTTTGCTAGTGTTCATTTTGACGCGCGCTCACACAACACTGAGTCAACTCATCACAACTATCTGAACAGTGTTTGTAGTACGCAATCTCATCGTTTGAACGCCATCTCGTTGAACCCGATCGGACTTATACAACGCGAGATATAGATCACTGAAGCCATCTATTGGCAAAATAATGGATTACTTTTTACTACACCAGATATTACGCTAGTTCCTCACGACAAGTATGTAAGACTTGCGTCCAATAAATTAGACAACGCATCCAATAAATTAGACCTGAGTAGAATTTCCGGTGTATTCTGCATTACTATAGCAATTCCGTCACCTCTCGTAAAAAGAAATGGTTGATCGACGTGTTCATGTTTACTCGATTCGTTTTCTGCAAGTGAGATATTTTTTTTTAAGTTAGTAACTAGTAATGAATAATTTATTTAATAGTTTTAATTCTTTTTTCAGCCTGTTAAACCTCCACTATCTGAAGGGAGTCCAAAGAAGGAATCAATCAACACTGTACACTTTGCCTATTCAGTAACGCTTCTTCATCATCGATGTGTGATTCACTGTATGGTACCTGGAATTCCTTGGTCTCAAGCCAAAATTATGAAGCCAACATTTGCTTTGCTTGGAGGTAATTCTCATATGATTGTCATAATTGTGATTAAAGCGTCACCATGAATTGGTAAGAAACGGTGATACGTTTCTGGTATGCGCACACTCACCCGGGATTAAAATGAAGTTTAATCCCCGAAATTCTGCTCAAGTCTGAAAGAGGTATTTCCAGTTTCGTCCTTCAGTCCCATCACGTAGATGCTAGGATGTACCTACAGTAAAACACGATTACCCGGGATCCATTCCTTTGAGGAAATTGTTGTCGTCTAGGAACGTTATTCTTTAGCCATGATAAGTTAAGACCGTAGATACTATGCACTAGACACTACAGTAATACAATGAAATAGATACAATAAATAAAGGATTTGTCATTTTTCTGTTTTGGCCTCTGCGTTCATCGAAGGTTAAAGTTTAGGAGTTAATTAACCCGAATTTAGCCTGTGGAGTAATGATGCATGTATTAGATAATGACCATCTACAGATTACAGAACTTCACTGTGTTCCCGGTGGGTGAATGGTTTTGCTTGTGGCCCCTTAAAGAGTTTCCATTTCGCTTCCCGAGGGAGGGAAGGGAGGTGTTTCGAAGCCTACTTAAAACTTCAGGCCCCATTCGTAGACCGTTAACATTATCTCCATCCAAGGTATTGAAAAACCACCGTCGGTTCACCTTGCTCATGGAACTTCGGGATACGGTCCTGTGTTCGAGCAGAGCATTGATCATCTTTATCATCTTAAAGCTGTGGTAATATTGTAATTAATACATTTGTAAACTAACTTTTTGACTATTTGTACTTTTTAACAAAATAGAAACATGATGAGCAGTAAACTAAGTCACTAAACGTTGGCAAGCTATGGATTATATTTTGACTGATAAAAATATATTGACTTCATGTATTAATTGTTCGTAGACATCGAAAGAAAGTATATTAATGTTGATTATAAGTCATTATATCTTATTTCTAATCAGGAAGCTACCATTCACCTCGGCCGGAAACGATAAACAACATTCCAAGTTTACGAAACATGGTGGCTCAGTAGAAGCGTGCTTTCCTCATAATCGGAGGGTCTAGTATCAAATTGTGTGGTCTGATTAAGCCTTTTTCTTGCTTTTATTTCTTTGCCATACCAGGCGAATAATGGAGTTATACCTTGAGACTTTCCCCATTCCTATGCACCATTTTAAATATAAGTAGAGTAGGGGTTATTAAATGGTTATTAACCTATCTCACTTCCCCCAAAATATATGGAAATAACCCAATATTTTAACAGCATTTTAAGAAATACGATGGTTAATACCTATTCTTGACTTTTGACTAATTTCTGTCTATAAAATTAACTGTTGAACTACGTCCTTACCTCACTTTTCAACATGGTGACCTTGGATAGTGGTGCGCGTCTCCGAACGAGTTGAAAAATATCAAGAAGATTGCTCCCGGGTCGGGACTCGTATCTCTAGTTGCCAGCCAGGATCTTATCATTAAATTGCAACAATCACAGCTAAGTTCTGTGTGCCCGCGGTAATCCGACCACCGATAGTTCGACTCTTCGCATAATGCGACCATGACGCAGGTTGAGTAATGTCGGTGGATGTCTGTACTTGTCTTTGAAACACTGCGTACATTGTTCTAGTTAGCTGGTGACACTTAACCAGTACGTTCTGGTATTTTGCTTTTTTTTAGTATTTATTGTTAACGCAGTGATTTTTGACAAAGTGTACAGTTTTTTTTTTTGGAGGGGGGGTGTACCTTTGTGTGGTTTTTCATGAATTTGTTTGGACTTTACTGCACTGTATTAAATATTTTTGATCCTCTGACCTTTCTTGCGTTTGGACCATGTCCTCATTCCAAGAGGTGACGGATTAACGGTGTTCTACTGTATATGGAACATTCCTCGCGTCTCAGCATAACCAGCTTTTGACTACTAGTGTTGGAAAGCAAGACACTTGATACATGTGGGGATTTTTACTTAGGTATTTTTCTTCAAATCGTGCTGTACGAAAGAGTTAAACGTTAATTTTGTTTCTAATAAACCTAATTTTCTTTCTAACAAGGAGGGGTCACGGAGCGGTCTGGCAATTTTAATTTATGAGCAGACTTTGTGTGGTAGTAGTATTATGTAGTAATATACAAAAATACTAGGGTTCACTAGCGAAAGGCCGTAGGTTCGAGTCTCGTTGGGTGCAAATGTATATCGATCTTTATTTTTCTACGATAATGTGTATTTCATTTGTTCTAGTAAAAAAATAATGAAAATGAAGGAAAAGTATAACAATAGGAAAGTTTGTTATTTCAAAGACGATCATGTTGAAACGTTAACAGTTTTGTGCGGAGTAAGCTGTTTCAGAAAATTTGGTTAATTTATAAAATCAATTTCGCACAGATATATTTGTGTTTTTATTTATGGTATTTTTTTAAAAAAAAATGAATCGTTGAAAATTTTTCACCCAGCGATACTCGAATTACGACCTGTCGCTCATGTTCCCAACACTCTTCCACTTCAGGCATTCGGGTTGATAATAGCGAGGAGCATATTATTATGGCCTATGCATTATTAGGAAAGTTAAAGAAGCGTTTTTTTAGTTTCACAAGGTGGACGCTAGATGTCTGTACTTTTGGTACCTGAAAAGCGAAGTGAGTAACTTTTGTATTTGTAAAAGAATTTATTGTTTTTTGATGTTTGTTAATGACAGACGAATAAAGAAGACTAATTAGTGTTACGGAAGAAACGAAGAACTAATAAGAGCAAGAGATTCTATATTGTAAAAATGTATGTATACCAGTAATTTGTAAAGACCGGAAACGTAAGTAATGAATGGCGGGAACTTCAAACTAGAGGTGGAATTTATATAGTTAAATGTATTGTCTTTAACCCTCTGAATAAATACCTTTCTTTTGACGCCATAGACGTTTCATTATAGTTAGACGTTTTGGAGCATTTGTTTGTGGTTGCGGTGGCTGCTTTAAGCGCCGTGCAATTGCTTATGAATACCTCTAAAAAATATAGTTAACGTAGCCCCACTACGGTGTAGCTTTGGGGCATGCTTTTAGATAGTGATTGGTCATTCTACAACCTCGAAGGTAACCTATTTGACGACCCTGAAGATTAGCCGGAGCAAACCAAGAAGACAGAAAGGTCTCGTTACAGTAAAGATAAAAAGCCGCCACACAGCAGCAACAAGAGGACTATATAGAGACCACGACGAAGTTAATTATTATTAGACAGAACAAAAGAGACCCTTTACAATATTAAGAAGTAGATTTATCTAAGATATTACGTACATTTTGACTCATGTTATCTCGCAACTAGCTGAGTAGTATTTTCGGATATTCCTGAAGAGTAAATTACAACTACACGAAATCTGCTCACAAGCTATCATTCCCAGACCGTGCCCCCTCCTTGTAAGACTGCGACACAAAGTCTTCTTTAAAGATGATTAATATCTAAGTCAAGAACATCATCAAATCAGAAATTAAGACCATGTAGAAACAAATTCACGGGTGGATCATGGGGATCAATGTAAATAAATATATTAATAAGTATTTCATAAAGCTATCATTTTTTTTCTTTCTTTCTTTTCAGAACACCACATGATTGTATATGCACCTGGACTCTTTACCCATATGTTGGATGTTGGTGTAACACACGAACCATTTGGTCACATTCTCATGAACACTTTGCCTGATGTCCCTCCAACAGTTACGCAGCTGGTACCACTTGTGAAAAAGGAGCCATCGTCAGTATTACTCACTGTGGACTTGTTAACGTTGGATGTAGTACCTCTGAAAATATCAAAAGAACTTTTAGTGGAAACATTCCATAATAATCAGTGTCTAGAGAATAGGCTGGCAATTCTGCATTTTTTTATCGTTCACATGTGTGATTTTGATACGGTGACGAAGGTAGGTCATATTGTCATCATTCCTTTCCAGTTGTTTACATATTGGTTTACAGCTTTTAAAAAAAAATGTGTTGTATAATGAAGAAAATCTATTGATAAAAACGAGAATTGAACCCGGTTCGCTAAACATATTATAAGCTAAAGGAAGACCTTAAATTGTGAAGCATGGTTATGTTCACCAGTCATATCTTGGACATAAATTAATTGGTAGAAACAATACTTAAACTGTTGTCAACGTTCCATCCTTCAATCTGAGAATATCGTCAGAACTAACTGGAGTATTCTCGATGCCATCAGATTGGATGAGGTAACGCTGGAAATAGTGTGTCATCTTATAAAGAACATTGAAATCTTGTGAACAAGTAAGTATGCTCCAGTATTTGACGAAAAAAAAAGTTCATTATCTTCTAGTGCAACGTGATTATATATAAGTGGTATAGAGATAGAGCGGTCGTAGCTCAGTTGGTAGAGAGTTGACTTCGCATTCCGAAGAACCTGGGTTCTATCCCGGCGTCCTACAATCCTGACTGAGCTTTCTCCCGAGTTTTACCGTAGTCTTATTAGGCAAATGCCGGGATGGTACTTTCAACTTGGGCCCTTACTGACACCTACCCGCATTCTTTCCTCTATCCCTCCCAGAGCGATATGTGCATAGAGGCCTCACTTCAGTAAGTGGTAGAGTCTCAAACTTTAATCAACAAATTGAATCCAGAGCATGATGTTTACTTAGTTTAAGAAGAGGAAAAGTACTGTTATGTTAAGTGTCAGTGTAAAAGCATGTTTCGAAGTCTAGGGAGAGAGGAAATATTGTTTATAGTGAGCGAAGAAATGGTACGGAAAGTTATAAAAGGGTGGGATAGTAATAATGCAGAAGCTTTTAAAAGTGGTATGGCAGATTGGATTTTGTAAGATAGAGGTGATAAGGTGGCCTCAGTATAAGATCAAGTATAAGCCCGGTGATAGATTTGGTTATGAATTATTGGGAAAGGATAGTGATGGAGAAAGGGAAGGACAGACTGATATTGTCTTGCAGGAACGTAGATGTAGAAAGATTCGAGAAGAATATTAGATGTGTTCATTAAGGAGCTCAATGATAGCAGCAGGGGAGTGTTTTTGGTAAGTGAGATGGAAGAAAACAAAGTGTTAAGTTATTGGATATCAGGTTTGAGGAAACGAAGAACGGAAGATCTGTAACTTCTTGGTTCTAGTAGAAATGTGGAGCAAGATTTTTTACCACATTCACGAAGCAACCAAAGTAAATTTCATAATAAACATACAGAAAAGAATAGAGCAGATTAATACCGAAGAGGATCAAAAGAAGAGAGATGTGGAAAGGTTTTGGGAACAGTTAAATAAGAATGGATATAGTGAGAATGACAGAAGTAAAACCGTATAGGAAAGGAGGAAGAGGTCTTGGATTTAGTGAAAAACAAGAATAAAGGTGCTTACAAGGTCGAAGAGCGAAGAGGAATGGTGTACAGGATTCCGGGTATGAACTGTGAAATAGTGTATGTAGGAGAGACGAAAAAGAAATTCCAGGAGAGGCTTAAACAACACAAGGATTACGTCAGGTTAAAAAGAGACAGAAACGCTATGTACAAACACGTCCAAGAGATGACGCATGAGATAGACTGGGAAAGGGTGGAGATACTAGAAGAGGAGAAAAGGAAGTTGATTAGGAATTAAAAACATGCGGGGAGAATCAAGGAAACGGGGTAAAGCATTGTGCTGGAACAATGGGTTGAATATAAATGGGAAATCAGACTGGGCAGAGAAAAGAGAAGAAAGTATTCGAAAAAAGGTAGATAATTAGGAAGTTTTCGGGTTGGGTTAGCGAGGATTTGGATAAGGATTGGAGTGGAGAATGTATATTACGGTTTTATAAGATTCCTTATTGTTGTTTATTCATTTATTTAGTTAGGTAGTTAAAAATATTTTATTGCACCTCAATTCAAGTTCCTTTTTTATGTAGTATTTCAATTACAAGCTTGAAATAGCGTTTAGTTGATTAGCGGGCGTGGTCTGTGGTGAGATTTGAGCAGGTAAACTGTTTACGAACTGTTATTGGTTGACATTTGTTTAGTTTCGGAAAGTGAACAATTTCTGGAACATGATTGGCGAAAGATGAAGAAAGGATCTCTAAGCTTTTGGTGCTTAATTATGAACTCACATACCATTGATTAGAGTTGACCTAAAGAAGGTGCAGCTGTTACGCTTACTATGTGCTTTTGTAATAAAGTGTAGTGTACAAGGTTGTATCAAAAAGTTCTCGGACTAGCTCTTGACAGAAAGTACAGTACAGTAGTTACCTAAGTTTGAACACCATCGTCTTCGAAATAGTTACCTTGCGCAGTAATGCAGCGGTCCTGCCACTGCTGAAGTGTGGTCTCGAAATCATGTTTTGTCAGCGAGAGCATTCGCGATTCGCGCTGGATTTCGGCAACGCACAGTGGGACAAATTTCCGAAAACGTCGCCAAAATGTTAAAAATTAACTTCTGAAAATTGAAAACTGTTGTGATTAGGTGAGTAGATAGATAATCAGGCAGTACGAAAGCGGTTACTTAGCCAGACGTGTTGTGCAGGATCAATTAAGTTGCGGAATGGCAAGGTGTGCGTTCCATGTGACTTTCTATACAAGTCCCACCAATTGTTGAAGTGAAAATATTGGTTGGCAAGAAGAATTTGATCGTAAACCATATACCTCCAGGTAATTATACGATAGAACTAATAAATATATATTAGTGGTAAGAGAAACACGGACGTTTTACTGTGAAGGAAAAAGTAGTGAAAGTCATTATTTACCAGGACCTACAAACTAAGACACACCATAACTTTTATACCAGACGGTAGCGTACATATCGTAACTGAAGAGGGAGAAACACTTGGCTGTTCGTCACTACCTCTTGCCGAGATATATTGGTCCAAAGCAGACGACAGCAGGATGTAATTGAACATAAGGATTAACTAACGCACAGAGTTTTGCTCCCAATATTGTAATAGTGCATTTAAGCGTGTTGATAAAGCGTGTTTATTGCTTGCCAACGTGATTCTAGCGGTAGTTCATTCTTAATCGAGTTGCATGGTAGTGACATCCGTGAAATGTCAGCACGCGACTAAGTGTTATATCCAGACAGTTTGCTGTGGAGAAACTTCCAGAAGATCACAAAAATCATGTATAAGACGAGATATGTCGAGTTTGCATTAAAAATTTGGAGCACTTGAAAAACTTCAGTCATGTGAAAGTTCACCGTGTGCGCAAAAATGCCGGCTGGTTGGACAAAATTCGTAATGCAGCTTCAAAAGAGATGAACATCTTCCAAGTTGTAAAGATGAAAAAGACTGCTATATCCCATAATTATGGTTTATCCACGCTTCACGAAAGGAAACATACAAAACCAATTCAGAGAAAAAATCGATTTACTTATTGACTATCAGAAGGAAGCGGAACGACAAATGATGGTAACACAGCTCGCCAATCTTACAAAGATTGGGCATAAATTTAATTAGGAACTTCGTCGATCTGAACTCATTTTACATAACTTGACTTCTCGGTTTGAAGTAGCTGCTGCTGCATTCGATAAGTATGTGAATGAACCAGAAAACTCTTTGTCGAGATGTATCCTTGGTTCTGTGTGCCTGCTAGTGTGCAGAAGATTCAAGTCCATGGATGGATCTACCATTATGTCAAACGCACTTCTTCCTATATAGGACAGTTACCCGAAGAGGCCCAGTAATGTGGAAATAAGGACAAATTTTCTGGCAAACTCATTTCAGAAAAATTTCAAGGTTCCCCTCAAATGAAGACATTGTTAATTTTCTAGTAGTTTCCCTAATGCATTTATATCAAGTCTCGTCCCTCCACCTCACAGAAGACAAACACTTTCTTCCTGAAGTGTCAGACGGTGTCCAAGATAGTGAGAGCGACAGTGTCTTCTAAACGATGTTCATATGTCGTAAATAACTTATTTTATTACAATAACTATTTCAAGTGTTACTTTGCATAATTTTGACTCATAAACAAGATGTCATAAGCAATATTTCATGCATTATATATATATATATATATTAATTTGGCCACATTTTGAGCAGTCTGTCTCACTGTGGAACGATGTGAAAACGGCGATCTTTCAGCTACAACTTCATCTTCGGGAAAAGGAAGAAGTCCGCGGGCGCGGAAATGATAACGTGGTTTGCGAGAAACTCACGAACGAGGAGTGCTCGGTGACAAGGTACATTGTCGTCGTGGAGAACGCAATTCTCCGCGTGCCACAGATTCGGTCGCTTTCGCTGAACGTCGCAGCAAAACTATATGTTGACGGTCTTGCCCTGGGGAACGAATTCGCAGTGAACAATGCCGCGGATGTGAATAAAGTAAAAAGCACGATAGGCATGATTTTCATAGAGCTGCGGCTCATTCTCGCCTTCTTCGGTCGTGAAGATGGTTGGGTCTTCCGTTGCGACGATTGCCGATTTCTCTCAGTGTCTTACCTGTAGACAAAAGACTCGTCACCGGTGACGATCCTGAACGTAAAGGATAGCGCATCCGCAGTACGCTCACGGAGATCTTGGTACACTGCGACGCGATGTTCCTTTTTCTCAGGGTTCAGCAGTTCCGACGTTATGCACTAACCCGTACGACACTCCAATAATGTTAGTAGTATCGTTAATCGACCTGCGACAACCCGTGTGCACAAGTCCTGAATTCGTTGCATATTTTCGTCATCTTGAAAGGATGTTCTCCGCTTTTCAAGCAGCTGTGCCACTTGTAACATTGCATACGACTCATTGCCTCATCAGCCTAAGCTTGGCGAAGCATGCTCAGTGTCCCTTTGGACGATTTGGCTGGTTCAACGCAAAATTTCATGGTGGGTCATTGTTCCCTCTTTCTGTCAATGGTGTAATCGCAGACTACCACACACACGTGTTCACTAACCAACACTGTAACAACTCCCGATGTTAACACAGCGAGGTCGCTTGGCACATGGCCTTATCAAGATTTCAGCTCAGTATCGCAGCGAGTGCAATCCTGTGCTCTCGTCTGTTGGCATGCTACAGAGCTAGTTCGGCAACTTTTTGATACACCCTTATATAAGGCTTATCAATGTACTTTAATTAACTTATGGTGTTAATAAGCATTTAGCTGGTTATACTTCTTTTTCAATTTTAAAATAAAAATGATTGAAATGTATTTTTGCAGCTGCTGATGCCCATCTCGGAAAAACCAGTGGATTTATCAGTGCCGTCTCTTTTCAAAGAGGTTCTGGTGGGCGGTGCATACGCTTCAGCTCAGCGAAATCTTCCTTCCGATGCCTACCAACTGGTATCTCTGCTTCCTCTGACGGCTGCTCCACCTGTCAGTGACATTGAAGTTAAGGTAACATCTTTAACCTTGCCATCATTTTATTTTTTTCATTTTAATCTACAACTTAATACTACTTTCAGGACTGTATGAATGGGCGTAGTTTTGGGCGTCGTCCTTTGCTTCTGCTAACCATGTGACGTCACTCATATATTATATGATGTACGTAGTCACATTTAGTATTTTGGTCACCTATGTCACCCCGTGAACTAAATTGTATAAATTCATATTTTGGTCATTTCAGAATTATAATGTGTATACCAAGGAATAACCATTTTTACGGCCGAACATTATGTAATGTATAAAGTTTTGGATACACGATAATCAAACATTCAAAGATTTAGGCCGAAAACATTAATATTTATTCGTATAACATATTACAAATATGTGTATGTAAAGCACATTTAAAATTAATTATAATTATATCTTCGGAAATACTGTATTACGTCACACGAAGATCAACAACCACCCGAAGAAAAGTGTATATTAGTAGCTACAGAGCAGCTCAGAATGACTATTGTTAGGGCTTCGACCCAAACCAAACTAAATCTCTGTTGGTGTTTCTCTTCGGACAGTAGTCCGCAATAAATTCATTATTACCTTTTACCTCTCTTACATACTTTATTGGTTCCTACCTTGTAACCTTGTTCTTCAACCTATCTTAGACCCCAGCTCACCTTCAGCAGGCAGGCCAGAGTTTCTCAACCTATTCCTTGTACTGGCTCGTCTTCCGCAGGCGGGCCAGCACTATACAGTGAACCAGACTCGTCTTCAGCAAGCAGGTCCGCACTACCTCTCCTTCTCCCTCTATTACCTACTAATCTAATACTTGCCTTTCAGCTCGTCGGATAATTCCACGCCAGAAGACGGAACATTAATAAAACTTGTATAAGATAATTTGGGGGTAGTAACAACGTCCCAGGGGCTAGAGTACGTAACATGGCTCATCCCCGGCCTGTGCCAAAGATGCCAAACTAACATAATTAAATCCAATTCCAAGGAAATGGACAAGTTGAAAAATCGAGTACTTTCTAGTTAGCCTAAGCTGCTAAAGCTAGATAATAATAATAAACGCTAACGAACATTTAAGTATACTAACTCAGTCAACAGTGCATGAAATGTCTCTGTGTAATTTATTTCCCTTAAATACCCGTGTTCAAAAGTACACGCAGTTTATCAAATAGTTAGGTGAAATGCTAGACGATACAGCATGGCAAATTAGAACAGAAAGTGAAGTTATTACGCCTACCTTGATTACCAAGATAGCACGGGAATTTGAAGTTTTTAAAATGTACTTACTTGTTGGCGCGAACACAGACTCGTAAGAATGTCAGTATACTACAAGTTCATGGTTGAAAGTAAAAAAAAAAAAAAAAGTTACAGGAAATTTCTAGTAGCACATTAGCATGTAGTGACGGTGGTGGTGATGTCTCTTCTCCTTCCGCCCAACAGGGTTCAAACAGATTTTAATCAGTGGTACTTTCTGCCCCACTAACCACAATGGCACCCTCCCTTACTCTGTTCTTGTTAAGGTAAGTAGTTTCCACCGACAGTTGGTTACGTGGTCAGAGACCTGAAAGGTCATGGATTTTACTGTTAAGAATCACTCCAAATATGCACTCTGAAGTGTAGTGCAGTATACAGCAAAACATTGCCTGTGGGTGGGCTATGTCACCTATTTGAACTGGTGAGTACCATTGTTGAGCCACAAAAGCAAAGTTCCTGGGCTACATTGGCCATAAGAATCCATTGCTTGTGCACAAATCACAAAAGTTCTGTCATGAAGGCACTAACATCAAATTTATTCCATTGATACAGGGGAAAAAATGTTTCCTCGTAACCTAGTATTTTATACATATCACTTGGAACTTATAATTCAGTTGTCTATTTTCACTAAGTGAAGTTATAGTGATTAAAGGTCCAGCTTTCATTCTAGTTATGTAACCCCGAACACGGATGTGAGTGACAGAAATATTTTCACAGAACGGACTTTGGTCATACGGAAAATACGGAGAGCTACAGGATCTATGTCATGGATTTCAGTCAATATACAGAATACCTTGACCCATGTACAAATCTCAACAGTTTCAAGACTGCATCATGTCTCTTCTTCAGAAGAAAGAGTGACAAAATATTTAAATGAACTATTGAAAAGATAAGAAAATAATAGATGAAAAAGAAAGACTAAAAAAAAAAAAAGGAAATACAGTAATACTAATAATTTCACCCTAGTCCATGGTCCAGTAAGTTGTGAATTGTCAGGTTCATTTACTATCATCTTTATGAATGCTTATGTACAGCTGTGATCAAAATTATTGTCGCGTTTGTTTAAAGAATATTTCCCAAATTCGCAGAGATGCCCGTCTCGTGTGTGACATTCGTTAACGAAAATTATACTTAGGTGTAATCGTTCTCTTGCGTTACAAATATATCATTCTTCTCGATAAAACGAGGAATTATTCACCTTGGTACAAATTTTGGACTTTAAATGCTTTGTCGACGAAAAATTATATTTTTGTATATATACCCCTCGTTTAGCCCAATATTTTCCTTAAAAGTACGTCATGTGATTGTGCAATAATCGGTAAGTCAATAAATTTATTGGATGTGTCCCAATATTTATGCACTACAAAGAAATGCACTACAGATAAATAGATATAGATGCACTACAAAGCAACACCGATGTCTTAATAGAAGCGTGCGATGAGATAGATCTACAGGTAAACATAGATAAAACAAAATACATGATAGCAAGCCGAAACACAGAGAATGAAGGAAATAAAAACATAAGAGTTAGGGATGAGGTCATAGAGAAAGTAAACAAATTTAAGTGCTTGGGAACATACGTAACAAGCAAAAATGAGGTCACGGAAGAAATAAAATGTCGCTTAGTATCCTGGAACGCATGTTTCTATTCAGTCCAAAAATTTCTAACCTCGCGATTAATATCGAGGAAATTGAAATTAAAAATATACAGAACGGTTATTCTGCCGGTAATACTTTACGGTTGCGAAAGTTGGAGTACGACCCCAGCAGGTGAACATAAATTACGTGTATTTGAAAATAAGGTTTTGAGAAAGATATACGGGCCGAAACGCGACGAGATGACTGGAGAATGGAGGAGACTGGATAATGAAGAACTCCACGGACTGTACGATTCACCAGATGTAAAAATAATGAAATCGCGACGACTAAGGTGGGCAGGCCATGTAGCTCGGATGGGGAAAAAACATAGATTATATTCTATCCTGTTTGGAAGGCCCGATGGAAAGAGACCATTGGGAAGACCGAGACCATTGGGAGGACAATATTAGAAGAGATCTTCGAGAAGTAGGTGTTTGTGATGAAAACTGGTTTGATATTGCCCAGGATAGAATCCAGTGGCGAATGTTTGTTACTGCGGCGATGAACTTTCGAGTTCCATAAGCCATAGAGTTAGTTAGTTAGTCACAATATTTATTATTGAAATAAGAAAATTCATTTAAAGACAAGCGAGAAAACTTTTGTCCATATCTGTACCTGCCAACATTTACAAATTGCTGAACAATGGACTAGGGCAAGGGTCTTTAATTATTTTATCATGGGGTCCGGATTTATGGTTATATCGCAATAAAAAGGCCTTTGCATCCAAATAGATATTCGAGTATGAGTAAGACAGAACAGTATGATCGAGCGACTGTAGTACAGTTGGTAGAACATTGGGTTCGCACTCGAGAGGTCATGGGTTCTATATCAGCGGCCGACTATTCTGATTGAGTTTTTTTCTGTCACACCTTGGAAATTCCGGTTTGGCGACTACCTTCCGAATCCTTCACCTAAACTATAGATGTTTAAGGGTCATAAATAAATTAAAACAGGACAGTAAGACACTACGCTTATTGGTTACTCCTTATAATTGTGTAGAATTAATTACAAGAAAATAAAAATGTAAACACGGCGTAAATTAGCATGAATTTACATTATACTTTCATTGTGCTTTTTTTTTTTTCAACTAGTGATATGTATACATAAAATATATTCTCACATTACTCTTGGCATCATAGCATACCCGGCGTAAGCCAAAGATGCCAAAAGGGCATAAATAAATAACTTCAAATTTTAATTCGCACTAAACCATGAAGGTCCGGGGGAAAAGGCTTGGGATTCGGATCCGAAAACCCCCTGAACTAGGGTATTTCTACAGCAAAGTAATTATTAGTATTTTTTTTAAATTTTCTTGTCTTACTACCTTTTCTATATTTAATTTTAATATTTTGGCGTTCTTCCTTCTGATGCCGTGATAGCTAAATGGTATAGCGTTCACCTCTGGTGCTAAGGGTCGTTAGTTCGATCCCTGTGCATGCCATGTGGGACAAACACCGTGTGCGTGAGTTTTCTTAGGGTTCTCCCACTTTCTTCATTCCATCATCATCCATCCTGCCTGAGCCAAAGTTGCCTAAATGCCTTAAAAATTCAAGTCAAATTAGCAAACGTGATCTAACTATCTCAATAATTTTGGCTACCGCTGTCCAAATATACATCGCTAAACGTCTACGTTATTTTGTCTATTACAACTTCCTGTCATTTCTCATTACTGAAAATTATGGAAATATCTGCACCCACCGCAATTTATGCTCTGAAAGGTCAGCGTATGGTTTAATAAAAGGACTGCACAAAGTAGATTCAAGCCATTTAAGGAAGAAACTAATAAAGTCGAAGACACGTCCTGCTTCGCAAGACTTCTCGATGATGGGGTTCTGAAGCCGTACGTCAAACTGTAGATTCCCTCTAAATCACAAATCTATAGACCGTATCACAATCCAGCCTCGTTTACCACTTTCACACGCTTGACATGATCAATAGAAGGTGTTGAATGGTACCTTATTAATTGGCTCCTGGACTAGCACAAAAGCAAATATAGATCTATGTTACTTAGGATGACTTTTTCGTCAGAGGAATTTTTTAGATATGATGAAAAGTGGATCTGCTTCTGCAATGCAAACATTTAAAACTAGTGTTCGCCGTCTGCTAGCTACCCGTACCCGGCGTCAAAACGGGGAGGTCGAACACAAGGTTTTGATTAGGGATGGCCAGATACGGCAATTCGAATCCGAACTCCTGTCCAATGGATTCATGCGATTTAGGTCTCAGATTGAAAGACCAAGTATACGGACTTCGTTATTATGATCCATCTGAAACTGCGATGCCGGGATGATAAATTATAAGATAAGATAAAATTAATTTTATGGGCGGTATCAGCGCTTTGGCTTACGCCCGTCCTGGGATGGTAAATTATGGAAGGCCCTGACCAATACCTTCCCCATCGTCTGCCTACCTCATCCCAACCTGAACCGAACATAACAAAAGGCCATAAATAAAGCCAATTTAATTCAATGTATCTGAAACTCGAAAAATATATTTTATAGAAACAGTGGTGTATTTGATTGTTATTGTTTTCTTGTCCAAACTTAGTTGATAACATTTTTTAACGTCTTTTATATTTTCTAAGAAAATGAAAAGCAAATGAATCTGGTAAAGGAGTTCCGTATTTTTTTTATATTCCTGCACGCTTAGAAGGGGAGGGGGAGGAAATGTTTTTGTACTTTTCTTTTAGCAACGCAGTGTTTATTGCGTAGTGACTGATAATTACATCACAGGGCAAAGGGTAGACACAGTTGGTTGGTGATGGGAGAGGGTGGGGTTAGAAGAGACAAGAAGGTACTGTTGATTATTTGTTTTCCTTTGGTCATTCCAATATGTTTATTACTGACAGAATATTATATGATTGGTTTCAAAAGTTGACAACTCAGCAATTTCTTCTCTCTTTCTATGATCCTGCAACACTCCAAAATGAAGAGGAAAAAAAAAAACGAAAGAAGACTTAGCGTGTGGTAGCCGAAAAATCGACCAAAATACGAACTAGGAAAAATAACGATGATGTGTCCATGCCCCAGATATCCTAGATCGGGATATCCGAGGCTTGGATCTGGATATCCGAAATCCGTATATTCGCGGATCCGGATCCGTTTGGACATCCCTAATTTTGATATGCGTTTGGTGGAATTTCGTAGGTAATAATACATTTTGAGTTAGTTCCCGATTGCAGGGAATAAACGCCAAGTTCTACACTCTAAACTCCAACAAGTGTACCTCGCTCTGGTCAACCGAAAGCTTGTGCTTCTACAATAATCCCATGCGCGATCAGACAAGGAAAAAAGACAGTCCACATTTGAGGGAGTTGAGCTAATAATGCAGCCTGCGTACTCACCTGACCTTGCTCCTAGTGATTGTAACTTGTTTCGATCAATAACGCACTTTTTACGGAGTCCACACTTTGTAAATCTTGACCAGGTAGGAGCCGGAGTCTGTGAATTCGTTGGCTCAAGTCCAGTGTGTTGGAGTCCGAAATTTGGCAGAAAGATCCCTAAAGATTAGTTCAAGGGATTGTATTTTAAATAGTAAGGTTTATGGGCTTTTGTACTTATATTGGATGACACCGCATGTATTTGTGTTGTGACTCACCCTCTGTATATACGACGGATCGATAAAAATGCAGAATTGTTTTTCATTGTTTCTTAGTAAGTGACGTTAAGTTTTATTGTATTAACTGTTACTGAATTCATTTGTTCCTACTGATTATAGGTCAGCAAATTCAACATTCACTTGTCACAAGAGGTATTGTGGAATACAGCAATGATGCTGTTGTCTCCTCAGCAAAGACTGATACCCTACCGAGCTGACATGTGGACAAGACTGTGGGACCAGGTTCAGAGAGGGTGTAAAGAGAAACCTCGATTTCAGCCTACGCAAGTGGCTGACAAATTAATGGTTTCTCTTGTGTGTTATCAGGTTAGTAAACTACCAGCTCTTACCTTTCTCAACTGCATGCCTACAGACACTGGAGCTTTGTATAATATGATATTCGAATCTATTTTGAAGTGCAAGCAAATTATTTTGTCAAATTCATGAATATTTTGGTTAAAAAGGTCGGATCAGTATTGTCGTTATCTGAAACTGACTATGGGTTTCCGGTTGTCCGAGCATGCTTGCTTTCTCTGCATGTGGTACCAAGTTGAAATTCGGTGGAGGTTTGGCATCCATTTTAACAAGAAATGTAGACCCCGTCCGTAGAAGCCCACAAACTCAGTTCGGACCTTAATTCTTAATTCATTTCATCAATAGGACACTGCCTAGTTGGGTATGCAGTTAGTATTATGGTTATGTTCATTTACGATGTTAGTACTTATTCTCAGTATGTTTTCTTTGCAGCTGCCTTTTTCGGCTTTCTCTTCAGTTCTTGGCTAGAGCAGTGGCATGTCGGGTTTAGTTGGTTGGTACGTCTTTAGTGTATTTTTTGGGGGGAAGGGGGGCATCAGGCAGAGCCATCAGGCGTTACTGCTACGTCATGAGCATGCGCGTAGAAACGAGTAGCTCACTGAGCTCGACACATAAATAAACACCAGCTCTACACACAAGATATAATACGAGCTCTTGAAATTACCAATTTATTACAGGAAAAAAAATTCTTGTTTCCTCATTTAAGTGTGAATTTGTGAACATGAATTCTCGTAGGATACAACGTAGGTACGATTCCTTTCCTGTCTATTCATGTTTATTCTTTTATTCATAAATATATATATAAAGTACATATAGAAGAAGACCAGATAGGCAATAGGTGAAATTTGAATAGAGAGGAAAGGAATTGTACTTACGTAGTATCTTGACGAAGATCACATGCATAATTATACACTTAACGCTATAAAGTCACTTAATTTTTTTTTTTTGGCTTCTGCCAGTTGTAGACAAGAAAAGAGTTCACTGAATACACGTGGTCAGTTGGGAGAGATAGAAAAACAAAATGGCCCAAACAATATAAAGTTTCTAACACAAAAAATACTATATATATATATATATATATTTAAGTATATATATAGTATATGTGTATATGTATATATATATATATATATATATATATATATATATATATATATAGCTAGTACAAAGGAAAGCCGGGAAAGCAATTTAAGGTAAATTTTAGACAAATGAAGGAGAAAATAGGATTACTTACAGCTTACTAACGCACTAGATCACACATATTCACATGTACACACAAAAAAGTCACTATATTTCGTGTATTCACACTTTTTCAAGTAGAGAGGAAGACAGCGAAATTATATATATAGTATATATATATAATACTATATATATGTATATTTCCAACTAGTTTATAGTCCATATACATGGGTGCACATAAAAAGAATGTACTGGTTATCAGATTTGTTAGTAATGAAAATATTCCATTATTTCTAGGAGAACATATATAATTCCGTGGTTTGTTGTTATAAAACATATCGTAAATATTGGTGTAACTATGCAATAGATTTCCAGGCAGTTATGTTAAACGCAAATGGGTGCGATTAGCATACGTTTTGCCTACCTACAGTATTTTCTTTAAAATTAATTTTTTCAAGTTCCTTCAGTCAGGTTAGACGTATCAGAACTAAACTTGGCATAAACATTATTCGACAGAAAAGAAACATACTGTGAGGGTCCACGTCCCCAAGCACTCCAGTTGTTAGTGTTGCCTACCTTCTTTATAAAATGAATATGTGTGTATGTCGTCTGTTAGTTTCTACAAATATAAATGCGTCCATTTATTTACATTAAATTTTGCATTCATGTGCATTAAGTATTGAGATAAGTCGTAGAGGTAGTCTGAGTCGTATTGCGAGTCTCAGTGTTGCCAACTTCTTTCAAAACTTCAGTTTTTCAAATTTCTGACGTCCTTGAGATGGTATCAACAGATACTTGGAACCTTCGCTATTGTTAATTGAATCGCAGTGCTTACTTGTTTTAATATGTGGCATACACCCTGCTCTTTTTGTTGACTGTTTATTAGTATCTCTTTTACGTATTGTGAGTTAATAAAAACCAACAACTAATATAGAAGAACTCAAAAAAGTTTCAAATTATTTTTCAAGCAGTTTGATATTACGCAGTCTGTTATCTATTCTCTGAAGATCAGTCCAGAGATCACTTGTGTTTGTCTTGGTTGTGATTGGTCTGCCGTAAGACATCGCAAGTTCTTTGTGAACTGGATAAAATGTGCTTAAGTTAGCATTATGTTAAGTTGTTTGTGCACTAGTCGTAAAGCAAAAAGAAACACACGCCATATGGCTACAAACAAATATTCAAAAAAAACGGACTTAGACTTAGTACCCGCCCGTTGGTGCAGGGTGAATAAAATACGTTGGCAATACTAATAGTCCTACTACTACTGGTACAACTACTACTACAATGTTTTAAAACATTAAATCTTAATATTTTTGGTTTACAAAAATCCAAATTTGAATTTAAAAATCTAAGCTACATGTATGTATTTATTTCTGACTTAAAAATGGAAAGAATGTATTTATTTCTTTGTTATAAACAATGAAATTACTGTTTTTTTTTATTAATTAAATCGTGGCACAGTCACTTCCGGTGACTTAAAATACGTGTAGCTTCTGCTCCTGCACCCAAGGAACATATATGCAAAATTTGGTGGAAAGCAAAATGCACGCGTGTAGATTTGTATCTTGTTCAAACAAACAAACAAACATTAGATTTTATATAGAGAGATTTGTTTATTTATGAATGAATGAAAACATAAAATATGACTGATTTTTTTTCTGATATATTAAGCAGTGTAATCATGTCCAAAAAATGAACGAACCAAATCTACAACATTACAAATGCATTGTGAAGAAGGAATCAAACAAAAAAAAAAGTAAGTTTAAGATGTCACAAAGTTCAACGAATAGGAATATAGAAGTTTCCAGCTGAAATTTTCAATGAGAGAGAGAGAGATCGCAGTATCAAGGGCGTAACGGCAAGATATTCACATTTAAATGACTCTTTTTACCTTTTCGTAGGCTTATTATAAATTCAGATCGGGTTCCGGTGATTACCATGCGGTGAACAACATCATGTTCAGAGAAAATCGTGTTTCTTGTAATTTCGTCCTCCTCTTCACAGTCGCAGTCCTCCTCCTCTTCACATGACGATTCATTCGAATCACAACATTCAGACTGATAATTACCTCCGTCATCTGTACAGCCACTGTTACATTCTATTCGAGAAGCATCCAGCCGATTATCCTTAATATCTTTAGAGTCTCCCTGGTCGTTTGTACGTGAACACTTTACACTATCGCCACTGTTATTATAATTGTTGTTGTTATTACAAGACTTTTTGTTACCACTGTTCTTATCTTTGTTCTTCGGTTGGGCATTTCGGGATAAGTGGAATTTAATATAAAATGGACTCAGATTCGTTGACGTTTCTAGACCATGGCTCGTTATATATAGGTCGTACGTGCAACCTTTTGGGAACGTTTCTTGACCCAAAATTTCCTTGTATGTTGACGTCATCAAACAATCATCAGTGCGATCCAAGAGCATATTTAAGGGACATTGAATTTTCACTTTAATTGAAACTGATGTTCTGGCTAGTGTAGTTGTCTTATTATTGGCCTCAAAAAAACCACCAACAAATGAATCTGTTAAAGTGCAGAATATTGCATCGCGTAAGTACACGGAATGATTTATTACTTGTTTAATGTTCTCTCTCAATGTGTTAGCCAAGTATGAATAGTTTCGGTGAAAAATTAATAATGCGATGAAGCAGTTCAACTGTGTAATATCGAATATGTTGTCAGAATATTCAAAGAGATCATCCTTGTTCGTCCATAGTAAAAAACTGTTCTCAAGCTTGTAAGTGTAACAGGCGACATGAGAGGAATCGTTGTTGCGGTCGGTCGCTTCAAAGTTTTCTTCAAGGAAGTTGAAACTTTGTTCAAGTATCTCTATGCAGTCGAGTGTACTTTTTCGCTTATACATAATTTTCGGGAGCCTACAAAGAAATTGAGCTATCCTATCATGTATATCATTGACCAGTTCACTTAAATTACAACCTTTTTCTTCTGAACCTTTGAGTATATCAAGCATCTGGTAATAGTTGTCTAAGATTTCACTGGCGAAAAAGTGCCAAGACATTTTTTCAATATTCGTTGCAAATAATGCTATCAGAATCTTATAATGAGATTGAAGCAGATCAATACAGAATTTCCGATGGAAACAGTCAACTTTTTCTGCTGGAGTCACAGCGTGTTTTAACTTTTCTAGAATGTTGTTCCAAGTTTCTTCAATACGAGATCGAAGTTTTAAAAATAAACTATTTAGATGAAGACAGCAGCGTTTGTTGAACGTGCGAGAAACAAGACGCAAATTTGGTATTTCGTTCACAGAAAATTGATTGAGAATATGTTCCCAAATTTCTTGTGAAAAAGATAGAATGTGAGGTTGGTTCTTTAGAGGCTGACTGGAACTCATTTCTGGTACGAACAGAGGTAGTAAGAAGACAAAAAATGTAGCTGTTGCTGATAATTTTTATTAGCTTTTGTTACCAAGATTATGTTCCTAACAATTATATTTCCTCATTATTGTCACACGGATAAGAAGCCTTTAAAGCGACCATTGTTATCAGAAACTGCTAAACGAAGTTCAGCGGAAGGCTCCCAAAAGGGAAGGTATCAATATTCTCCAGCATTGGCTTGGTCTACTGTAATCAGATGTCAAATATATCTGCGATTACTGACATAGAAATATCTCTACATGCGTGTGTTCTGACGTGTATTCTCAATAGTATTACTTGAGTTTGTTACTATCGTAGAAGCTCTCTCATTATGTGTGTGTGCTAATTGTGGTGGTACTGACAATAATAGTAAATCATTCATTAACATTTAGGCAGAGAATTACGTCGTATATTATTTGTACTTTTGTTACTTTTTGGGATCGTTCAAGTATTACGTAAATATTCAAGGGGAAGAGGATATTGAAACTGCTTATTTTATGTAACAAGTAAGGAGGGCGGATCAAAGCGATGCTTACGTACCCTGTCAGCATAAGTTAACGGGTTAACACATGGCCAACGTTACATCGCTGAGCCACCATTCTCCATGCGTTGGCCCGTTGACTAGTTCTGCTAGGGGTAGTATTTCCTTAAATACATATTAGTATTTGTGCCTTTTTAATATTTCGCTGTATGACTATTCCTGGTATACATTTCATCTCTTATCGTTGTTATAAGTATATTTTGTACTAATTTTGACAAGGCTTAGGTGATGCAGTGGCGTATTTAGGTATTGTCCGTGTAGGCCCGGGCTTAGATCGGCAAATTTTGAGGGGCGGCGGAAATTTCCAGGCTATCATTCTATTATACATCACATCTGCTCACAAATAGAGAAATATTTTTCTTTTCCTCATTGTAAATTTAGTTTGCAGGCATATTGGTAAGTTATATTTAACACCATTTGCACCATAAGTTTACTGTCAGTTCTATACAAACTGCTCAACAAACTTATTTGAATCGTATTGATTGAGACTTCGATTTTAACCAGCGAAAAATTCTATATGCTAACAAAAAAATGTGAACAGAAAACATGCTCGTCTTGTTGCGTCTTCACGAGACTGACCGTAATGTATATGTACAGAATCTAAACAGAATCACTACTCCACGCGCTTGTCTTTGTGGCAAGTTTGTTTATTCTTGCGGGGGCAAAGTTCGCTTTGTGACGATGAAATGAGTAGCGTATGTATAAGGTCTTTCATGTTTTTTTCTCTCGAAAATTTTGTTGTATGACTTTCTCGGAATTGCTTACAATATTTATTTCTCGCCTCTAAAGTTTCTTCGGACAATTGCCGAATTGGAAGTACTGCTAATTCGTTGATCATTACTACCAGGATCATATGAACAGTCACGGGCATTAATACCGGTTGTAATGGTTGATATATAACTTGTCAGTTTTATCGGTTCGTCCTTTTACATAACTTTGCACAAAAATTTTACATCCCTTTGATTCTTATTGAATTTTTTACCCTTATTTTTGGCCTTTAGGCATGTATGGCTCAGGCTGGGATAGGGTAGAGAAAAGGATGTGGAAGGAGTCAGTCAGAGCCTAAGTTGAAGACACTATCCCGGCATTTGCCTAGTGTGACTGAGGAAACACCTTGGCAAAATCTTAGTTAGGACAGTCGACCGCTGGTATCGAACCCAGGACTTCCTGAATTCTCTTGATACTTGTAATCACATTCTCACTGCAGTTATTTATTTATTTATTTGGTACCTATTTATATTACATTATTTAAAAATTTACGCAAAAATACGTAAATATTTGTGGGAAGAATCTCTTTCATTAAACTATTCATGGTATGTTAAATGTTGCTGAACGATTCTACTCGCCATAGCAGCACAAACACAAACACAACTCAGTAATCAGGAAGTTTCAGTAGGTTAAGTTATCAATGAGAAAAGAGATTAGGAATGCAGCACTGAAAAATTTGCTCATTTGCATGAATTAAAAGACACCTTCCAGGTTGGCAGACATGATTCCCAATGAAATCAGTATAAACGTAATTACATGCATCAAATACTGTAAGGACCCCTACCTATTGTTCAGTTGACTTCATTGTTTCTTAATGTTAGGCGTACTGCAACAGATGTTTCTGCATCGCAGAGAACACCCACATAATCACTTTCAATGTTCTTTCAGTAATTTCTACCCCAATTTTTATCTGATCAGTATTATAGCGTGGTTTACTAAGTATGAAACCTTATTCCCAATGTATTCACCTGTACCCTGACACATGTTCAACGGAAAATACATTAACTAAGAATTTTTAACTTGTCCAGCTAGATTTGATTCCTGGACCACTGTACAGTTGTATGATTTAGTAATGGAACTTTTACAGAACCGAAGTTCCTTTGTGAGCTCTGTAAATGTTTTCCTTCAGTGAAGTAAGTAGATGAATTCCTTAGTTTCAAACAACTCGAAACGGTAAAGTGGTGTGGATGCTTCTTGTTACTTTCTCGACCTTGGATTCTTCTTAGTAATTGTGATAATGCTTACAGCTAAGCAGTGACGTCAGAGATCGTGTTGCCATGACTACCAATAGAAATGTGTCCAAACATCGAGGTAATTACGTTGGGAATTGACGGATGGCAAATAAGTGCCTAAAACAGTGGTCTTGAAATTCTTCAGAATTTTCCAACACTTTCAGTGGTAAACCTCAATTCGTCCTCAAAGAATACTATTCATTAATGCTTATATTTTCTCCGCCCAACATGTGCGCCGGTTACTCTGATTTGCAGTCAATAAATTCATATAACTGTCTCATCGTTTTTTCTTTCTTTCTTTCTTTCTTTCTTTCTTTCTTTCTTTCTTTCTTTCTTTCTTTCTTTCTTTCTTTCTTTCTTTCTTTCTTTCTATCTATCTTTTTCTTTCTTTCTATCTTTTTCTTTCATTCATTCATTCATTCTTTTTCTTTCATTCGTTCTTTCTTTTTCTTTCTCTCTTTTTTCTTTCATTCATTCTTTCTTTCTTTTTCATTCATTCATTATTTTTCATTCATTCATTCATTATTTTTCATTCATTCTTTCTTTATTTCTTTTTCTTTCTTTATTTCTTTTTCTTTCTTTCATTCATTCTTTCTCTTTCTTTCTTTTCTTTCTTTCTTTTCTTTCTTTCGTTCATTCTTTCTTTCTTTTTCTTTCTTTCATTATTTATCTTTCTTTCTTTTTCTTTCATCCATTCTTTCTTTCTTTTTCATTCATTCTTACTTTCTTTTTTTCTTTCATTCATTCATTAACGTTGCGTTTTATCTTCAAATAAACTTGGGTCGAGTAGTTGGAAAATATAAATAATTAACGTACTATGTGTTTCTGTTTTTATTTATATTGTTTCCAGTACACGATGTAGGAAGATATTTAAGTAAGTATCTATGGAGTTCTTGTTTAAAATATAGCAACCAAACATTTCTTAACTTTTTTTTTAATTGAATAAAAAATAGAAACTGGAGATACAGTGTATTTGATTTCCGTTAAATATTTCGTGTTTCACAACTTTTCAGCCGGAAGCGCTGTCACGTTCAAGCACTCCTCTTTCTCCTGGTGCCAGTTTGGTTGGTAGTGGAACACTTGCTGACCTTGCAGCTATTACAGCGAGAAAAGGACCAGATACTTTGCCATTTTATGAGGTGGAAAGTTGTACAGCCAGCAAGCAAGAGCATGTTATATCAGTTGTAAGTCTTCTTCGTAGCTGTCCTCCGTTCCAGCATCTTCGCTTTGTGTCTCTCCATCTTTCTTTATTTTCCACTCTTCCCATTTTATACGTTTTCTTTCTACGTCTCTCCATCCTCTCCTTGCTATTTCTCGTGCTTCTTCCTTGTATGTTGTATTTATCCATTATGTTTTGCTGACATACCCGAACAATCTTAGAAGTAACACTATTTTAAGTGGACACTCAGATCTGGAAGAGAGAGACATATTTAAAATCAGCTTAAAAAAACTGAGTTTGTGTGTAAAATATTAGGTGCCAGTGGTTGAAGAGAAATTGATGATACAATAGTTAGATTCTTGCCTGTGGAGGGTGATATAAAAATGTTGAAATATTTTTAAATTGCTGAAAGAAATGGAAGAAAATAGTAATAGGTACTGGGTGGAAGGCGCTTCCTTGTGAAGGATATATTCTTCATGGCCCAATCTTGAAGTCCGCCATATTGAATCTATATTGATTTTCTTAAATGGGAAAAGAGTCGTGTAATATGTCATTCTGGGCTAGAATTTTACAAGCAATACGTTTCCGAAGTCAGTTTTGTCGTAAATGTAATGTTGTGAGGATATAAAGGTATGTGGCGCTACCATGGGGTGATTCAGTAACCTGTTAACACCTATTTTGCCTTGAAATAAGGACGGAAATAAAACGAAAATGCGTACAAATCCATATCGATAGGACACTATACTCAGGAAATATTTGTATGCATTTAGGTCTCATTCCTGTCATTATTTCGAGAAGAATTGGATGTTTCTAGGCTATTATATTATTACCCCATGCTAGCGTCACATACTGGTATCTCTCACAATATTACACTTACGGCAAACCTGACTTCAGAAACATATTTCTTGTAAAATTCTAGTCCAAAATGATATATTACACGACCCCTTTCCCATTTAAGAAAATCAATAGAGATTCAAGATGGCGGTCATAAAGAATATACCCTCCGTAAGATAGCGCCTTCCACCCAGTACCCATTACTGTGTATTTGCTTTCTATTTCTTTCAGCAATTTAAAAATATGGTATTTCAACACTTTTATATCACTCTCCACAGGCAAGAATCTGACTATTGTATCATCAGTTTCTCTTCAACCACTGGCACCTAATATTTTACACACAAACTCATTTTATTATGCTGATTTTAAATATGTATCTCTCTTCGAGACCTGAGTGACCACTTGAAATGGCGTTACTTGTTAGTCTGTTCTTTTCTGTTTTTTTCTCTTAAGTTACTTCTTCACAAAACTTCACTTATTTCTTCGTTTTGTGTTCTATCTCGTATCGTGTTTCTTAGTGTACTGTACACTGTAAGAAGTTCACCTCCCTCGCCTGAATGCTATTCCACTATATGTTTGTTAAATCCCATACTTCTCACCATGTATGTGACTGTTGGTCCCGTAGTTGTGTGTGTATGTATGTTCTCTTACATTGAGCAAGTAGCGCTTGGTATTAGCATTTAATAGTATATTGGGGTATATTTATATGTATAGACCAGTAAAAATGCAACTCGCAGTTTAATGGCATGCTGGTGATAAGGCATGGAAGAACTGTGACTGCATGCATGAACTAACAAAACTAACCTTCTTTTTCCATATAATAGGGTGTCCATGGCTCATGAAAAAGTCATGAAATTTGCTACAGGTCATGATTTTCTTTTTCTTTTTCTTACAGCAGAAGTACTTGCAACCTTCCTTCTTTTCACCTCTTCGTTCGTCCACAACAGTTTTAATTGTCGAAATAACGAAAATATCTATATTGTTGAAATGTTTTATATGTAGTAACTACGGGATATTGTTTCGCTTTTATATATATCAATATTATACAAGTCTGTTTAATCTGGAGTTGAAATTCTATGAAGGTTGGCAAGAGGGCGGCTTACTAGAAGAAAGCTGCTGAAATCTCTTGTGTATTTTTTACAACATTCCAAAGTTTTTTTTGCGACCTCTCCTTCAAGAAAATTTACCTAGTAGTGTTATTAAGTGTTGTAGTGATTTATATAATAGTTTTACATCATGAAAATTCAAAATTAACTGTGATAACAACATCAAATGCGACAGTGACAAGAGAGTTAAGAGTGACTGACAGCTATGGCGTACAGAAACCATAGCAACCAATAAATAACTGACCTTAAAGCATCAATTATTAAGACTGTAAAACTATATTATATTATAAATATTATAATAAAACAGCATATTAAAACGAACGCGCAATGGATGGGCATAATTAGCTATTTCCGCGCTATCAATTGCTGTGTTATGTGTTGTTTAAAATTTAATTTCATGTTATTTAGTTTGTAGTAAAGTTATTTAGTTTGTAGTGAAGTTATTTAGTTTGTTGCATTGTTATTTTGTTTCTGTGTAAAATGGCAACTCAAGCTGTATCTGAAACTTAATAATAAATAAAAAAAAAAAAAATATGAATACGATAATCTGGAGTTGATTTGAATTGAACTTTTATTTGTGTACTTTAAACATTTAGGACTCAGGCCAGGACATGATAGAAATAAGGTGTGGGAAAGAAGTGGGCGAAGGCCTAATTTAAAGGTACCTTCGTTAGCTTGGTGTGACTAAGGAAAATCTCTGTAAAAGCCTTATTCAGGATGATAGACCGCTGGACTCGAAACCACGACGCCCCAAATACGAAGCCAGTACTCTATCAACTTAGAATCAAGAGTTTCGTTAAGGTCATGGGGGGGGGGGAACCGTGAAAAGGTGAATTGTGGTCAATTCAGGTTTGTTTGTCGTAGTATTTCACGTTTTGTTTTCTTTGTTTTTATAGCATCGGAAGTAATATGTGATTATCTGGTATCTTTATTAAATGGTGACGGGTATCTGCTGTGTAGAGTGAAACTCGTAGACGATATATTATTCAAAGAAAACAAAATAACTCGCAAAGAACAAAAGAAAAGTGTAAGGCTAAGAAGATTAGAGAGGAATTCGAAGCCCAGCGACACGACATAATCTTCCCCTCTCTCTATTATTGCCTGCTTATACGTCACTCCAAACCGTATTTTCTCTACTTTGCATTTTTGAAGTCTATTATTATTATTTTGTATTTTCCATCCGAGTATTTTACACCAGTTGTAAATATACTATTTTTTAGATATTTTTTCATCCCTTTTCTTAACAGTTGAAATATAATAAATTGGTTAAATACAAACGTTTATTTATTTTTTCCAGTTCCATTGTACAGCTATGGACAAAAGCTGACTTTTCTTTTTTCAGAAATAAATATAATACAACGTCATAATTGTTGACTTGCAAAGATATGCACAATTGTTTGACGTACTTGCGTAGAAAAATATTGTTCTAATATGTAGCTACACATGGTTGCTATATATAAAAACATTACGCTTTCGTTGTCAAAAAAATTCTACATCCAGAAATCGCACCAAGTTGAATATTTCTCTCATTTTTTCCCGCAGATAAACATTTTTGTAACCCAACGGGAATTATTAATTCAAGTTTTAATTTCCGTTTATTGATGTTGCACGTGGGACGAACATCCTTGCGAATTTGGGAAATATTCCCTAAAGACATACGTCAAAACTTTGTCCATAGCTGTACTTCCTAAATCTTAAAGACTAAGGTCGTACAGAAACAAATAATCTTTTGTTCTTTACGGACATTATACATTTTCTCCCCTTTTTTGTTCCTGTTATATATTCCTTAACACTTTACAGCTCATCTTTCATTCCTTTCTTCCCTCAAATTCTTTACTCGTATGATGTGCCGCTTCTGTTGGACAGAGTTCAACACACTCGTGCTTCTACAAGTACAAATTTCTTTAACTATATATCCGTTACATAAACTATTGTGTAGCCTCAGCAGTATTTTATGTATTTACGTATTTATTTGTTAATGCTTTGAACGAAATAATTAAAAAAAATACAGGTGGTCCAAAAGTCTCCATATATTAATCTTTTTAACAAACCGAGGACCTTCCGAATCGAAGCCAACCTATCTACCTACCAGCTGAGCTACGGTTGCTTGGTTCGTGATCACGGCAGCCAATTCAGGAACTCAAAAAGCAACTCATCCAACTATTACCTACACTCATACACACACACACAAACATGGTTGCAAATTTTAAATGTATGGTGACTTCTTGACTTACCTGTATGATTACCTTTATTCAGTGATATCGTAGCTATTACGAAGCTTTTAATCATATCTTCTTTTCATTTGTTAGAACTTGCGAGAGCTTAGTATGCATTTACTAAAGAACAGCTCAAAGGATTCACCAATGCATGTGCATGCAGTAGCCACGAGATACGTTGCAGCTCAACTAGAAATGTCCAAATTCCTCTGCCATCTCCTTTGCTTATGTGCGGCTGTGGACCCAGATCAAGAACAGGAGAAAGGGTTTGCTTTAATGTAAGTCATTTTTAACAATCAAACAAGAGAACCTCTTTGTCGTACAATATTTAATTTGATGTAAAATTAAATCATGTAATAAGCTTTCTAATGTTACAGGACTCAGAATGGCACTGCTGCTTGCTCGCACGGTTGTAACTTAAGTGTTAATATCAAAATAACACCACTTAAATGAAGTAATATTGTCATGTTTCATGTTAGTGAATAACTACTGCTGATTATAAAACTCACAAATGGCTTGTCAAAATGTTGGCATATCTAATTTTTACTTCCTTTTATGAAAGAACTAAGAACTGTGGGCTCATTGAGATCATGTCTTTAAAAAAAAGATGTTAGGAGAGTATATAATGAGAGAAATTACAAGTAAAATATCGTGCTCAACTACTGGTCTTAAGCATATATTTCTAGCGATTCATTTGCCTGTTATTCATATTATTTAATTGACTCACATCGAATAGGTTAGAAATATATGTTGAATTATATGGTACTTAAGATTTTGTAGAAAATATTCATGCAACATAAACTTGTTGAAGATTATTTACTGTAATTATAATTGTAAATCTAGATCAGCATTATATTACCTTTCTTTTTGTAGGTGCTATTTTTTACTGCAATAATCTGATGTTTTTACTCCTGAACGGTTCATTTACACATCGAACCGGGAGATCTAACTTACCGTGGCCAGTTGGTACCGTATAGATCGCTGATGACTTTGATTGATGACTCGGAAGACGATCCTGTTCACGCCAAATTCGCAGTTAATTTCAATTCAGTCAGCGAATGTCGTGATAGTAACTAAAGGACTTAGCCTCTGCCTTTCCCATCCTTTTGTTCCATGATAGAATTGTGACAGGTTTATATAAGAGATAAATAGCTATACACTACATATAAAATATGTAACTAAATATGTTGCACAAGAAGTCGGAATGTTTTCATTTATCCCCCTCCCCCCTTTTTTTCTTTAATCGAATGGTTTTTATTTTTGAGGGAGGACTGTCTTGCTTCTGAGACCAAATCCCATCTGAAATCTGAGGGGTAGCGTCCACTGGCGACTGGAAATTCTAAATGAAGAAATACAGAAGAAAACTTCTGGTGTTGGTAAACAACTACCAGCTTCTATTATTGGTATAATCCAGACGCTCTTCTAGTGGCATTGAGGAAGACATCCTGCTTGTGGAAAGTTCGAACGACTTTACAAATATTGTGTCGTAGCTAGCGTCAAAAGCTGCCTGCCCAATAATTTTCTCTTGTTTGTGTGTTTGAGGTAGTAACCAAATCTTAGAAACAGTTGTAACCTGTTGTATGAATCTTGCCCCTATTTACATATTTCTCCAAAAGCTGGGCATGTTGATGAATTAAAGTAGCCTTAGAAAGTGTACACGTCGGGTAGTGTCAGTTTTTGACGTCAGATATCTGCTTCCCAACTAGACAAAACGATAAATTTGACCTATTTTTAGGTGTCCTTATCTCTGTAAAATCATATATTCGTATAGGCGGACAGTGGCGATTTCTTATTTTCCTGGCCAAAGCCTCACTTCCAGACTTGATTCTTATCTTCGCTTCGATAAGGATCTTAGGTATCCGGTGTCATGTGACGTCTTTTTCAGTAACATTTCTTGCTTGCCCACGGTATGTACTGAAAACCGGAAAATTTGACGAGTTTGGCACGGCTGCCATAGGAGTGTTATATGTTCCATTTATTATTATTATTATTATTATTTGGTTCGGACTGTAGGCAAAGCATCAGAGAGAACACTGAAGAATCAATATATCTATTAGCAAGTTGCACACTATTAAAAAGAACAATAATAAACTTATTAAAACAAAAATTAAACCAAGTAAATGTGCGTGCGTTGCGTTCAAAGTGCTATTTCATATTTCCCAACTTTTTCGGATTTTCAAAAATTTCGAATTTTGCCAGTCCTCTTGTAGAGCGTTTATTTATATAAAAAAGAAAAAAAAACTACGTATCGCTGTAACTACATTAAGGCCCAAGATATGTCGGAAAGAAGATAAAGATAAAATAAATTGTATGGGCGGTAACAGCACTATGAACGGAAAGAAGAGGGTCATGTCATCAAAATCCACCATTTTAAAAAATCTCTGTGACTCGACCTAAATGTTTTATCAAAAAATTGTGCGACATGTGTTTGTTGCTGACCGACGTCTACACATCCATCAAATGGCATCAAAATCTGCTTTACCAATCAAGATATAATATCCTTTTAATTGGAGTGATATAAAAGGCTGTTCCATAAGTCTTGGCGTACGGTCGTAAGAGGTCGTACATTTTCACCAACTCACAATTGACTTGTTAGCTTGTGTTAGGCAGTGAAAGTTTAAAAATTAAATGATGATGTCATGATTTTCGGGTCATTTTTAACTACAACTGTCAGCGTAGTTTAAACCTACAAGAACGTTCTACTGAAACTTTCGATGTTTCAGGAACAAATCCCATCCCTTAGGACAGTTGAACGGCTGTTCGCCTAGTGCATACGCAAGTAATTTTTGGTTGAGGATAAACTTCGTTCAGGGTGGCCAATTGAAATGACAATTACAGAGAACGTGGTTACTGTTCAGAAATCCGTGGAGGATGATCGGCATATAACCTGTAGTTGTTGTTATAGAAACGCCTCCATATTTCTGTATCTGCCTATCTTCGGATTATTCATACAAGATGTTTTCACACTTTGGGTCACCACAATCTAACTGAAGTGCAGGAGCAAACCCACGTCAATGGAGCAAATCTATGCCAAGAAATTTCAATCAGGGAAGTTCAAACAGGTTTCTTTAGTTGTTCTAGACTAGTGAGCGGCCGTGGCCCAGTGGTAGACCGTTGGCTTAGCATTCGGGAGGTCGTGGGTTCGATTATCCTGACTGAATTGTTAGGGTTTTTCCTCAGTCACACCAGGCAAATGCCGGGATGGTACCTTCAACTTAGACCGTGGCCGACATCTTTTCGCATCCTTCCCCTCCTCTATCCTGGCCTGAGCCTTAGATGCCTAAAGGCCATAAATCCAATTTTTTTGTCACAGGTGATGAAATCTGAATATACAGTAGAACTTGATCTGGCAGAGGTTTTTTCAGGGTTGGTCATACCAGTCAAATACCGGGATGCTAACTCCAAACTATGCCCTGACGACATTCAAGGCACTTGAAAATTGTGTCGTCGTAACCGAGATTTATGCTATCACTCGAGTAAGATGGAAAACGATGTATAACAGGGGCTTTCAAACTTTTGGACTGGCGTACTACTAAACAGAAATCCATACTTTTGCCGTACCACCAAATAATATTACGGAATTTTCAGTGCTAATATTTAAAATTGCATGATTATATTGGCGTAATGGTTATATCGATGAGGTATGATTGTCTAGTGTTGATGAGGCATGATTTAGTAGCATGATTGTCTTGTAATCAGGAGGTCCCAGGATAAATCATCCGACCATCCACTCGGCACTATGAGGTGTGTCCATAAGACTGGAATATTTTCTTTAATAAAAGCATTACAATTTCATTGTCCGTTTTCTTCTTTGACACTGAGAACTTCTTACAGATTTAGAATACGTCAACTGTTTCTATTCTTTTCTCACATATTAATCCTTTCTTTTACGTACCGTATATGCCTCGTTAAGAAGCCCTGAGTAACAAAGGGCGGTGAATGCGCACAAAGCCATCACAGAATAAAGCAATCACATATTTCAGTGTAAATGGTACAGCAGACACTCAGTGTAGAGAGGAAGTTTTTCAGTCACTTTCGCCATAATAACTTCTAATAAATTATATTAATCTGATGATTAAAGATGTATATATCATTTATATGTGTATATATATATAATTGTCTGATAAATGGTTGAGAATGGCACTAAATAGTACTTCCAGTTTTGATGTTTTAGAATATAACTACATATTAATAATGCTTTATCGTAACAATTGGAGTCCCGTGGACAAACCTTTCTTATTGTATGGTACGGAAGCTTATATTTAGCAACTACGCACATATTTATAAAAACATAATTATAAGGTAATAAATTAAGGGTAAAAAGCAGTTATTAATAAGTGTAGGTGTTGGTTATACTTTCTGATGTGCCTTGTAGGTATATTAATATATGCATGGCTTTTGCTTAAGAACAATAAATGCAGAATGAAATTCCGATCTCATAATACTTGTTCATTGGCAAACCACCTTAGGTTCACCTTCCCCAGGAAATTTCAAGTCATAAACCTTCCTTGGGGCAGAACACCAATTATCGCCATCAGTTACAATTTCTTTTTAAAGAAAGATAAAAAAAAAAAAAAAGGTCATCTTACCTTGTAGTTCTTTCCAAATGTGCTTGGTTCCCTTCAGCGATATATACGAGGTGTATTTCATAAGAAATGCACGCGATGGAAGCACACAGGTATGGATGATGCCATCAGTATTGTTACAATAGTTGTTTGGTATAGTTTGTCGAAGGTGATACTGCTTTTATCGAAGCATTTCGTATATCATAAGGACACCCGTTGAAAATGTGCCTACAGAAGTTTCAGGTACTGTTACGAAAGATGAAGATTGAAGATTGATTAATCTTACATTAAGATTGAAACTTTACATGGTAAAAATCCGACGGGACTGCGATATCGGTGCTGATTACATCATCTGGACTCGTATGCATTTCTTGAGTTAAATAATTGTTCAGATTTTTAATGAGTAAAGATGATGATGTGCGTGCAAAACACCTAAAACTGAACGTATAGCTCTTTCCCCTCTTGAAGTGTCTTGTTGAGATTGCTAGGCAGCAAAGCTTTTTTTTTTATTCTTAGCTAGTTGAGAGGTTAAAGCGCTCGCTTTCTGTGCGCGTGGTCACGGGCTCAAATCCGGGGTCCATTGAACGGAGTAGTTCGGAACCCACTTTACCAGAGACTGTAGGTCCCGTCCTTTGAAGCTCACCAGCTCGTTTAGGACGCTAATAGCAATTCATTCTTTGCTAATTAAATATACGCGTTGCTGGTAAATATACTTTGCGAGAGAGCCTCCTTTTCTCGTCTTTAAGATTAATGTAAAGCAACGATCTCCAACAAAAGATGGCAGCACTATCTCCGTATATGTCTAATGTATTTTTATAGTTGCACGAAATTTCAATGCTGCTCCTACAAATTCAAGCCTAGAGAGTTCAAACTTTCGGGGAAGAAAGTTCATAACCAATTCAAGAGTTGTATCCGTGCCGTTTTTTATTTTCTTTCTTTTTCATTGTTGAAAGAGCTTCATTGTTATCGGTTAGGATATCCGTAACAACAATTAAGCTCTTTCAAGAATGGACAAGAAAGAAAATAAAAAACGGTACG
>JAGDQP010000491.1:0-58733 GCA_022664845.1 Lepisma saccharinum | reverse complement strand
TGTACAGTTCATGATAATATTTGTTTTTGTCTACATATATATGTGCCATGTGTTAATATTTTCTGATATTCATTTTTGTGTGTGCAATGAAATATGTAGGCAGTTATATGTACTGAAAGTTCGAAATTGTAGGTCGGGTAATTCAAGCAGTTAAATCACTGTTAACAGCTACTTGTTTTTTGTTTTGTTTTTTCGAGGATTGGTTAAAAGAACTATGGAATCTTGTTAAGATATTTTTTTTAAAAAATAATTTTCTATTATTTCTCCAAGGCAAGGCTTCTGTATACGGTTCTAATGATGACATGTACTGTGCAAATCTGACGAAGTTGGGCGGTATTAAAATGCTTTTAGTCTGTATTAGAAATGACTATTTTCGGAAGAAAAAATAATTTGCCGAGACTTTTCGAGAAAAACGTCAGTTTTCTTTTTTTTCGAAAGATAAGCCGATTTCCATTTTCAAAAAAAAAAAAAATGTCCCTTTCCTGAAGAAATTTTCTCTTGCAGAAGAATGTACGTTTTCCGACTATTGTTTTTTGTTTTCGAAAAACGACTTATCCGATTTCTTTCGGAAGAGCTATATTATTATATAAGTGGTTCATTTTTTCCATTTTTTTTTCTTTGTTTCCGGAAAATATATCCGATTTTCCGGAATAGGTAGTCTCAAACATTTTCGTGCCCTTGTCTCGTAGATCACGTTCCTAACTTCTTTCGTATATACATACATGATAACTTACACATCTTTCTTAGTATTACGTCATCTACATATTCATGACAGGGATGACGTGTCTCTTTCGTTCCTCCGCAATAAAATCTGTGTGTTTAGTAAAACTGTGGATCGTGTAAAGTGACTTAAGACACTTTTGCCGGTTGAAGTGTCAAAACATTATCCCTTGACTGTATTTGTCCTCGGAAAAGATTTTGTAATATTGATATATTTATGGTAATTCATAGATTTTGGGTTATCAAAGAAATATAGAAGGTATTATTAATTATGGATTTAGTAATTTGCTTCTTTTTTTTACGTCATGAATGATATGAAAAGCATCTGAAAAAAATCCCTGATATGGCATTTTACATTTTTCCTGCCATGTGCTAATTAGTGTTTACGGATAATTATCTTTGTACTCCTTGGAAATCGGTTTTGTTTCCAGAAATAAACATGTTCAAGTATTACAATGACTTCTAAATTTGTCATATATTCGTTAGTTAAAATATCGTTCACAAGATGTTATAACGGCAGTATTAGGATTGTAGTTTATTGTTAAGTTGACAACGGGATTTCTAAGCACAAAAATATTGAAGAGTTTGGCAACACTGGATGATTTTTTCATTGGCCACTTTCTTGAATCAGAGTGTATTTAGTGAACACCAAATCAAGTGTAGAAGGCTCTTTTCAAAAAAGTACAGTTATTCATACATTATGAACATAATTTTGTATATACTATAGTGTTAATTTTTAAATGGGTAGTGTGTATAATTCGCAATTACAATATAATTAGTTAAAGGCATGAAAATTCTGATATGTAAATCATAGTTTTGTATTCCGTATGTGCAAAATACATACCGGTAGTTCATGTGTTAGTACTTATTATGCCATATGATGCATAATATTTGTTGTATCGTTATAAATAGAAAAAATACCAGGTGGTATTTAGTACGAATAAGTTTGTTTATTGAGTATGTTCAGACTTGTTGTGGTTGTATTTTATTATTACAAAACTATCATGGTATAACTTGCAAGAAGAGCATTCATGTTATATATTGTCTCGTTTACGGCAAAAGGGCGGAAGTGTACTAGATTTGCATATAACTTAGGAATTTATGCTTTGAAACCGACGACATAATATTTGAGATTTGTTTTAGCCGCATTGTATGTTGATTGTTGATCTATTTCCTTGATATGTATATGGTACACTTAGTTTCTGATTTTAATTCCTTTCTGTATTGGTATACGAGAGTGTATCAAAAAGTTCGTGCAATCACCTAGAAGAAATCCACTCTGGAGAACTCTGACACCATGATGGTATTAGTGCTTCTCTACCTAGTGACACATTTTCGCCAGCCGTAAGCCCGTTTTGTAAAAGTGTGCAGTTTGGCTTTGAAACCACAATTCAACCTCAGAAATGACGTCATCCCTAATGTCAAAATGGCGTTCTCTGAGTGGACGATTCGTTTCTGGAAAGAGAAAGAAGTCACTTGGTGCTAGGTCCGGTGAATATAGGGATGGGGCAATATTTCGTATTCTAATTCCACTGCCGTCATCATGGATGCACTGCCAAAAGCAGCACCCCTTTTCTGACCAATCCACGACGTTTCTTCTTCAGTTCCTCTCGTAACTTAGTCAGGAGATGGGAATAATAGGTACTAGTAATAGTTTGACCCTGTCGTAAGTAATCTGTCATGATGACCCCTTCACAGTCCCAGAAAACGGACAGCATCACCTTGGCAGTAGATTTCTGCACTCTTGCCTTTTTAGGGTTGGGAGAGGAGGGATGTGTCCTTCGTTTCCTCATTTCCTTTGTTTCTGGGTCATAAAGATAAGCCCAACTTTCATCCATTGTCAATAGTCTGCCGAAAAAATCCTCTTCATCCACCTCACAGCGATGCAACATTTCTCTTGCAGCGTCCTCGCGATTTCTCTTCTGGAAAGGTGTGAGCAGTCGTGGCACCCACCGTGCTGACACTTTCTGAAGATGCAGATTGTGAATGATATTCCAGGCAGACTCATAACTAATACCTATTGCAGACACAACACTTTCAATGGTTATCCTGTCTTCCAGTATGATCTTAACATTCTCCGTCAAGGCGGCATCACCAGTGAAAGATGATCTTCCAGATCTAGGGGCGTCCGCGGTGGTCAGTTTAGAATTGCCGTTTCCACTTGGATACCATCTCGTAGGATGGGCTTTCATCCCCATAGACTGCTTTCATCTCTTCGTGGATCTGCTTTGCTGAGTTCCCCTGGAGATGGAGGAACTTAATGACGCTCCGTGCCTCAAGCTTGTCAATCATTGCGCCTGAAAAAAAAAGTTGCTCTAACGATTCCAGTTTTTGTATGGTTAACATACAGGGACCTAACTATAAAATGCATATCCGAGGGGGTTCGTAGTTCATCACCTTCTAGGCGATTGCACGAACTTTTTGATGTCCCCTCGGACTTCTTTTGCTCCTGACACCAATCATGTAAGAATAATTCAGAAGTTAGTTCTTCATTACGTAGAAACATAGTAAATGGTAAAATGGAAAATTCCAACATGGTAATACAGTGTCCGGTTAAGCCGGAGGATCGTCTCACCAAGACAGTTTCTCTCTGTGAACGGCCTTGATTAGGGGTGTTATGTTTCAGAGGAAATGTTGAAAATGGTGCTATGTTGGGGGAAATTACCATCTTGATCTAACTCCCTTGGTGTAATGGTTACGGTCGCGAAGTTAGAATCGGCACTGGGTGAGGTACATAGGTTAGCTGTTTGTCATATTAACTGACGTTTCCCTCAGTTTCGCGAGGCGAATCCTTGTATGGTTCCTAGACAAAGGTTTTGGCCGCTTCCTTCCCTTTTAATATTTTTCAGCGGACATTTTCTATGAATCTGAGTGTATTGTATAATCACAAATTAAGTGTAACCTATAAAAACTAGTCCCTAACTTTAGTGTTAATTGTATTCATATCTGAAATCGCGTGAAACTAAACTAAACTAAAAAAAAAAAAAAATCTTTGTCATTCCCATGATTCTATCCGAAATCATATGTTCAACTCCTCTGTTTGTTAAACAATTTATTAGTATTTATGAAGCATGTTTTCTGCTTGTAATTCCTTTTCTCAACTCAATTTCCGAATATACAACTGCGAATACAATACTCCGGACCATTCTGTGAATCATCCGACTCGTTAAGAAAAAAAACTTAATTGTTAGGTAAAAATAATAGTTCTGGTGAATGCCATTACTAAGAGCGACGAAGCTGTACATGTTAATGATTCAATGTTTACTTACAATTTTGTGGATAGGGACGACTTCTTTGTTCCAAATGTACATGTGTGTTTCAAAATATTTTTTTCTTCTATTTGTTTGAGTTGTTATGAACGTCATAAAGGTGTCCGTGAAGTTCTAAGGACGAGATTTACATTATTTTTTCGAGTAGTCTCCGAACCACTATGTTTAATACAGCACCACCAGCTTCGAACTCGGAACTGTGCACGCAGAAAGCTAGTGTGCGAACCGTTCGATATCAATGAGGCTATGTTTATTTTATCTGTACATATATATAGAGAAAAGTGTACGCTTGAGTTAATGTAAATGTGAATTGACAAATACGCTTATCCTTTGTGCAATATTATCCGTATATGCCTGAAAGAGGTTTTTAAATAAATGAGTATAGAGTCTGTGAACAAAATATTTTTTCTGTAGCCTTTGTACAGGTTTTTTTTTTTTTTTAATCAATGAAGTGTTAACAGATTAATGATTTCATCAGTGACTATTATTGTGTGAGATTCCTACACATTATACTAAGGAAAATTTCCCATGTTACGTGTTGAAAACTTTCATTGTATATTTAGATAATTTTACAATGATTGTACAAAGAGGGAAGCGAATTTAAATGAAAAACATGTATTTTCTTTGAAGAAGTAAGCTGGTCGTAATAATGTCAGTTGCTTGGCATTGTTAGGTCTAATCTGGTAAGCGCAATTGTATATATAGATCGTGTTGCAGAATTTTTTTTTTAATTGTGTGAATAGATTTGCCGTGTAGAGCACAAGCTTCATGTAGTGGATCATGTGAATACATTTAATATTGAGGTTATCTACTTTGCGTCACAGTTGTCATGCTGTGGAAGCGCGGAGGTCCTGTGTTTTCTGACTAGGCAATACTTGTAGATAAGGAGACGTGTTGAAGAACGTCCACAGTTTTGAGCTGTTCTTTTTTGTAAATTTTCAACTTTCATAACGCTATACTTCCCTTTTGTCGTAGAAAATTGCCCAAGACTATGTGAGCAGCTTTGCCGTCATATCAAAGTATTTACGTGCTAACAGTATTAGTACCCAGAGGACCGAATATTGCTCGGATTTTTTAAAAAATAACGTGAACAAACCTTTTGTTTAATTTTATAGCATTGTACGTGTATATAAAAGACCACTCTTGGATTTCATGCCATGATATCTGGAAAGGTATTTCGAAAGAACGGTGTCAAAGATTGGTTGCATAGAATCAACAAACATTGAATTCCTGCTGAGCAACTGACATAATTAACCAAATAAATAAATGTCTGCATTGAAGTAATCCTTAGAAATTAGTGTAAACACATGGAACAATTTGTTGTACACTAATTTTTAATGTTTCTTATTTAGATTAAAATAAATTGTTTCACAATGTGTTTTTGTAATCCGTTACCATTTTGTTTACGTACCTGTATAATCACAGGGCATGGAAATTTGTTTCTCCTGAAAGATATGTAAGAATTTTCTATTGAAGGAATAGCGTTGTGTACATTTTAATTATAAATTGTCTATGCTGACATGTGGTAAGGAGAGAAACAATTAAAGAAATGGATCAATTCTTTTAGGGTGAAAATTCATAATAAAAATTTTAATATTGAGATTGATGTGTCTTTTTTTTTCTTTTTTTTTTACCTATTTATTTTCTTTATCAAGTTAGATCTGAGTCTTTTTTTTTTTTCAATTTCCAGAAAGGATTTGTACACCATTATTTTTTAAAACTATCGTTTCAACTATAAACTAGTCTCTCCTTCGAAGTCAGAAACACAGTAAGATAAAAGAATGATAGAGAAGTACAGAAAAAGAAATATGAAAAGCACTTATCTTCTTCTAATAATTTTTTTTATCTGTAAAACATTTCTAGGAGCTGCGAGAACATAATGTCAATGTCAGTCAGTAAGCAAATCACATTTTGCAGTTAGACTTCTTGCGCAAAGTCCGTTAGATAAGAGTAATTTGCAAATGAGCATTGTGCGTAGACATTGCGAAGCAAAGATTAACTTATTTGAAATTTAACCACCTTGTTATTGGTGCAAAGTAAAAATAATTAAACACTTCTATACATATGTTAAAATTTCAAACTTGTTAATTTCTTCTTCGGAATTTGACAGTAAAAAAAAGTAAGAACATTTACACTGGGGATTAAAACATTGTTCCTAAATGCCAAATGGTACCTCCATGATACTACACTCTTTAGAGATATTACTTTCCGTATAGGGGTTCCACCAAATATCCAACGATTGCGATGGTTTAAATTGTGGGGAAAGGGAAGGTGAAACTCGATTCGCCTTTAGGTCATGATGATGAAACTCGGCTTCAGCCAATTGTAGAATTTCTAACCCAGCATGTTTCATATTTATGTAAAACCATAGGTAACCTGAACTGGTTTTAAAATGTGTTTTTTTATACAGCTTATACAAAGGTTGAATAGTCAGTGGGTTAAATAGCACACGTTTTGTTTGTTCTTTTAAATAGTCTCCTCTTTGAAATCACATTTGAGCTGCACACAGCGGATATCCATCAAAGCAGTGATGGATATCTTCATAAATTAACTAGTGATTTACCCTATATTCTTTCAAACAATCTCACAAACACCACATATCTACACCCTTCAAAGTTTACGCATATGACAACTCTTCCTCCTTACCCACCTTAAGTACGTTATTCACATAATTTTTATTTTCCTCTTTACTACGCTCACGAACTGTACTACTCATCGTCGCCATCTTCTTTCGAAACCAAGTATCGAATACATATAAGTTCTATCTATATTTTATATACATGAGTATAGTCTTCTGCTGTAGTGCTCATGTATGTTATTATGCAAACCACAAACACATGTTTTTATCCACCATATCAAGCGTCTAAAATCCTTCTCTCTCTTCACACTAAAGTCACTCATTACGTTCAGCAAAAATATTTTTAACTAGTAACGCTTTCTGAACGTCATTCGGTTTACGTTCCAATACATTTCAGCACACTTCAAATATAACAACTGTATAGTCTTTGCAATTATTATGTTTCACTTTAAATGCATTATATTATAAAACCTTAAAATTAATAGGCTTAAATACAGTACACCACATTCGATCATTAAGCAGTTTTTCGCGTTCTGTTTCATTAAATCCAAAACCCATACAGGCATGATCCAATTGATTTCCCTCATCTTCATAACAAGCGCCACACATTAATGGAAATTGCACGTACATTGCGTTTTCTTTAGCGTCCAAAATGCATAATTCCTCAATAACCATTTTTTCACACACTCAAGCTGGCTCCTTGACAGTTTCTACACCTGTACAACTTATGCTGTTTAACAATTCACTCTCTGCCTTTATTTTAGGGCAGCTGTTTATTTTCTCAACACATAAATCAATATCATCACAAACACCATCTTTAGTTTCAGCAATACTTTCCACATCCTTTAACAACGTGTCCTCTGTTTCCATTGTATGCACAATGTCCGTTTTAACACACATGGGATATACAGTGTTCTCTAGAAAAACAGCATTACACTCGTTTTGCGCGATAACAGCACTTTTTTCTAATAATAATAATGCACTATTCGGGTGTTGTTCTATGTCCATTAACGTTAATGCCACTCTTTCTACTTCATTGATACAAGAAAGTGTCGGGCGAGTAACTATCTTCACTTCACAGATCCATATTTATCTCTTTACAAACGTTTCCTATGTCCAATAGAGCACAACACAGTCCAGTTATTTACGTACACTAAGTAACTAGTCCATTCAATTATATATACAGCACTGCACCTTACAGTTTCTATACCGTTCGGCCGTAATCACCATCAACAGGTTCCCCTAAATTGTCTTTCTTTCTCTGTATGATGGCAGTCGTAATTAGTTTCAATGTAAAACTCCACCTTCACTGGTAATGAGTTTCTATCTGTAAAAATAATAAAACTATTTTAACTCTACAACAGTGTTACAATATGCTCAATAATTTTTTAGTTCTCATTAATAAGATAATGACTGGTTTATCGTACATCAACTGTAATATACTTTATAATATATTAACAGTAAACATATACACGTCTATTACATATAATTTGTATTTTCTGTGTAGAAGTAGTCAAAGTTATGAGGATGTCATTAACTTTTGCAAAGTTATCACATACTTTGTTATATTTGGTTGTTAACACTTCCACAATGCCCCATTAGCGTAATCTATTATTCAAACAAACTTTGCCCAATTTAATGTCATCTACGCGTAATGATCCATCTTTAAAATTTTTAATACGCATCCATATAAAATTTCATATTTATACCTTCAACGGTTAACAAATTAGTATTTTGGAGACCTTTAAAAACTTTTTTATATTTATCATTTATTAGTTGTAATACGTCTTCATTTTAAATTTCAGCTCTCTAGCTTAAACGATGTGGAAAATAGGTTTTAGGTGGCCATTCTCTTTAAAGATGGTGACTGCAAATAATTTATATATTTTCTTAATCTATTAGGTATAAGATACCTTCATATCAAATTTCAGCTCTAGTTTAAACGATGTGGAAAATAATTTTGTCCGCCATATTTGTTTAAAAATGGCAACTTTTGAAAACTTTTTAAGATTTTCTTAATCTACTATGTATAAGGTACCTTCATACAAAATTTCAGCTCCCTAGCTGAAACGACGTGGAAAATGTTTTTAGGCGGCCATTTTCTTCAAAGATTGTGACTTTGCAAAATGTTTATATACTTTATTAATCTATTAGGTATAAGGTACCCTCATATCGAATTTCAGCTCTCTAGTTTATACGATGTGGAAAATGGATTTTTGTCCGCTATTTTTTTTAAAAAATGGCGACTTTTGAAAGCTTTTCTTATATGTTTTTAACTCATTTGTAATAATGTACGTTTCTACCAAGTTTCGTGTTTCAAGTCCTACCCATTTAGGCTGTATATTCCATCAAAAATCATTTCAGCGGCCATATTGCGTTCGATATGCTGACTTTTGAGAACTTTCCTTCCATGTTTTTACGTGGTAAGACTAGTGATAATACGTCTTAATATAAAATTTCAGCTTTCTAGCTCAGAATCTTGAAAATTATTTTTTTTCGCCCACCATATTGGTTAAAGATAGCGACTTGAAAACTTTTCTTATATTTTGTTAATCTACTAGGCACAAGGTTCATTCATATAAAATTTCAGTTCTGTGGCTTAAACGATGTGCAAAATGAATTTTTAGGTCCGCCATATTGGTTCAAATATGACAAGTTTTGAACACTTTTCTTACGTTTTCGTAATCTACTCGTCAAAATACATCTATATGCCAAGTTTCGTCTTTGTACATAAAATGAAGCAAAAAAAGTTTTCGGCGCGCCGCCATGCATTTCTTTTTAGTCATGCATATACACATTTTTTAAAAAAATATTAATTCATAAAATAAAGTATGTTTTTCAAAATGTTCCAACTCCTAGTCGATTATGTTGCATATTCTATAACAAATGCGTTTCATAATGTACTGCACGCCCCATGCCTTTCCGTTCAAACATGTATAAACACATTTTTTTATAACGTACGTTTGTTTACCACGTTTAGTGTTCGAAGTAACTACGCTTTAGGCTGTGTATTCTATCAAGATGTGTTTCCCCGTATATCACAACGTACAAACTATAACAGCTACTCATCTTTTTTTTTAAGTAAAAACATATTATATCATAGTTTTGTCTTAACTTATAATGTTTTCAGCACTATTCATCTTATTCCTTTCCTATTTCAGGATTTATTTCTGTCATATATTCTGAAAATAAATACAACGACATTCTAATTAATTTACTGTTAAAATGTAGTCATACAGTTTTATTAAACATATTCTCTCACCGAAAAATAAGCTGAAACACGTAATTCATTAACTGAAGTTTTCCATATTATTCCTCATTTTCTCCAGACAAATACCGAGGTGGTAATTTCACGTTAGGTCCTGGTGTAATGTATCGGGACATTCTCCTCAAAGGCAGGTAGGTACTAAAACAAACAAGGGTACCCGTGGCGCTCTGTTGCAGAAAAAGGAGAGGGAACATTACACCACAGGAGAGGGCACAAAAAAGAAGAAAGAACTGCTATAGCGCCTGAAGACAGGCCCAACAATGCCCTGCTTCAGCCTAGGACCATCGAAGACAAAACACGCACGTCTAGAACCACGAAGCTTGCTTGGAAGAAGCCCGAAAGGAGTGCCAAAATGGAGAACACCAGGAAAAGGTCATTAAAAGGGGAAGGGGGAGACGCAGGCGTGAACATTCCACAGGAAAGTCAAACACAAAACAACTTTTTTAGTGACCTAACTAAACTAGGCCCCTAAAATGTACAATGCTCAACGCAGCCGCGCACAAGTTAACGTTTATCACGGAATTTAGATAAACACAACTGATTTGACTATTCCCTAATGTTTGCAGAAGCACTGAATCAAAATATCAGAACTTTACTCATCTGGAATTACTTTCTCATTTACACATGAAATAGCACTTCGCGGACTGAAATGGCGAAAGGTTGGAAATTTTACTGCAATACCACAGTAATGGTAAACTACCTACTTCTTAATAAAACCCTTGACACAAAAAATATGTGGTAAAAATGTAATTTATTTTTATTTAAAAATGACAGACGCAATGGAAAAAGACTGATTGCTAAATTTCTTTTAAAAAGTCTCTGAAGAGAATCTTTTAGCACATCATATCGTGTTTTCAAGATACTGTTATTTTCACATATCCAAGAGTAAATTGATTATTTACAGAAATGCTCTGCCTAAGAGCAGAGATAAGAATTTACACACACATATCTTTCCCAAAAGATTAGGTTACTTTTACTTCTCAAATGTCCCACATAGCAAAATGACGTCCCAGGGATGTACGACGGATCTCCTGGCAGGATATCGGGACGTCCGTGGGAAGTCCTGTTTAGGCCCCGTTTACATCCATGGGACGTCCATGCGACATCCAAATGTCCGCCCCGGGATGATCCCTGGGACGTACTTTTGGGATCTTTTTAGGACAAAGATGGGACTATAATGGGATAATTTATTGTATGTAAATTAATTAATATTGAAGGCTATTTGTACCACTAAATAGAATTAACGTGGCTCTATAGGTGCTACCGGTAATACCAGTTGCCAGCAAAAGCGTCCTATTTCCCCCGTGTCCTTTTTTTGCATCCCGGTTGCCCAGGCTTCCTTTTAAAATTTTCACGCTAGAAATTCTAACTTTCCAGTTATTCACTTTCCAGCTTGAAAGCTTTAAGAGCAAAGCCTGAGCAACCCGGGTGCAAAAAAGGACAGGAAATAAAAAAAAGTTTTTGCTGGTATCTCGTATTAACGGTAGCGCCTATATAGAGCAACGTGAAATGATTGTATGCTGTTATATTTATAACGTTTTAACTTAATTATTACATGCAATTCCAAGAAAGAAAGTTATATAATATTTTTATAATTGCTAATAATAATATCACTTCACTATGAGTAGTAAATTAAGTATCACTATGATTAAAAGCGTTCAACAAAAATGGCAACTAGTGTCTATATAAGTACATCTACTTAATACAAAATGGCTAACGATAAACATTTCTGAATTTCCTGATTTTAAAAATATTTCCTTGACCGACAAAAATGAACATTATTATTTTCATACAACTATATTACATATAGTAATAAATGTAACTGAAATATTGACAGTTAAGTATAATATGTCTGACTGCGTACCAAATAGTCCAGAAATGATGAAGCACCTTGAAATATAAGTTCGCAAGATCACAGAACCACAATAGACGGACAGACACACACACACCACACACATACATACATACACATAAATTACTAATATATATATAAGTAATTTTTGAAACAATAGTACAATATTTACAATTTTATATTTCTGCATAGAACTCCAGGACAGGACTATGCTGAAATCTTGTTCCTGATATTCCTGGTTCCCTCGCTTGGACATCATCTTATGGCCGGAAACCACTGTGAAACCCCGACTATGAATTAAATTGATTTAAGGCCTTTAAACACCTTTTGCAAAGGATGGGATGGGGTACAAGAGAGGATATGGGAAGGAAGTCGACCAGGGCCTACTTTTAAAGATACTTCATCATTTGCCTGGCATAACTGAGGGAAAACCATGGGAAAGCAGTCAGGATCCAACTGACTGAGAATATCCGTTTTCCGATTTAACTAGCTTAGTTACGGAATGGCACCTTCAAGGATCTCGGGCATCTTCCTCTCTCTGGATTGAACCAACATTCAGGCTATACAGCGAATTAGACTGAAGACTTGGATTAAGTGAACCAATAAAATTATATCATGTGGACGAGTCATGGTATATTCCAAACACTTACCTTATAATTCATCTATGGTCTCACTTCTGGTAATATCAACTTTTTTCTGAGGTTTCGGACTCGTGTAGAACCAATTTTTAATTTACGAGATCAGCCTAGCCAGTGTCAAACCGAAAGTCACACTAGGTAAATGCCGAGATGGCAACCTGGCCGACACCTTCCTTGTATCTTCTCCCAACCTGAGCCATGATGCCTAAAGGCCACAAATAAAATTTAAAAAAAACAATGAAAATATTACTTTGTGTCCTTCGCACATGGTAAACTCCTCGATGTGGATCTGTAGATTGATTCTTGATGCTTCCCCATGCAGTCAGTGTTCTCGTTGTTTGGTTCTGTGAGATCCTCACACCCCGCCAGCCGCACTGCTAGTTTATTAAAGCAGAGCAGGTCCGGCAGCATGAGAGGCCCCACACCAAGTCCAACTCCGAGACTGGGACTATGTCAGAACGCCCACTGGTCAGATCGCCCACTTCTAAAAATGGTCAGAACGCCCACAAAAACGGTCAGATCGTCCACCAAAACGGCAAAACACGCAAATTCAGAAATGGTCAGAACGCCCACTCGTAAAAATGGCAACAACGTTCACAAAATGGTCAGAACGACCACTGGTCAGATCGCCCACTTCTGAGACTGGTCAGAACGCCCACATAAACGGTCAGAACGCCCACAAAAATGATCAGGATCCCCACACGTTAGAAAATACAAACCCTACGAAGGTTTATAGTTAATACTTTAAATTTTTGCAGTTTAATACTAATATCAAATAGATATTGAACAAAAATAATGGAAGAAACCTCGGGAAAACGTTCACAAAGTCTAGCAGTCAGAACGCCCACTCTTAAACAAGTGATTCGGAGTTCAGTCGGGGGCTGTTCACATAAGCTACCACCAGCCTACAGTAGCGAGTATACTATTTATATGATAATGTTGCGTTCGCGTGTTTTTTCCCTAAGTATAATTACCTGCTATGTGTTATTATGTTGTTATATTATGTGCACTCATAATAATAACTTGGTATGTATATTTATGTTTGAGTGGAAGGAAAGTATACCGACCTTAACCCAGCCATAATAAATAAGACGAAATAAATGAAAATACATTACAACAAACACTAATAAACGATTCTAAAAATGTGGCTTCTGAACGATCATGGACTCAGCGGTAAAATTTCATTCTAAAAACGTTAAAATTATTTTGTACGTTTCAAAAAGACCCTATTATTAAATTTGTATTTCTCAATAAGTGTAATATATCGCCTTAAAAAACGCATCAGAAGCAAAATCTATATCATGTAGAAAAGGGAAATTGATAACACGTCACATTAAAGCAATATGAACGAAATAAAATATTCGTTGAAATATAATTTAAAATTCAAGCTGTTTTCATCGTGGGAATGAAAACATGATAAATGTTGTTAATTTCATTCTATTAGCTTTTAAGTACACTTTTTATTTAATCAACTTGGAAAGGCAAATATGAAGCGTAATTTAAGGAACTATTGTCATATTCAGCCGTTTTCTATCCACTGTTGGATAAAGGTATCCCCCTTTACTTTCCTCATATCTCGCTCAACTGCAATCCTCATCAATGTAGCTCCTGAAAAGCATTTAATTTCATCTACCCATCTTGCATTTGGGCGTAGTCTCGGACGTTTTTTTCTCTTTGGCAATCCAATGTAATACGTGAGTCGTCCATAGTTGTTCCTATCATGCATCTTATCATAACTTTTTGTGTGAGTCTTTATCTTAGAGTCATTTGCGCATTCGATGTCTAAGTTTCATAGTCGTACATCATCACACGTAAGAGACAGTGATTATAAACTTTACTCTTGAGACACATTGATAGTTTGCTTTTGAAAATAAAATGTGATCATCCAAGCGAGCTCCACGCCATTTTGCATTTTCTATTTATTTCATTCGTCAACTTAGCATAGGTTGGTTTGAGCTGCTCTGGGTAAACATACTCATTAACTATGCCTATTGTCTCTCCGTGAATCAATATTTCCTTCTTTGCAGCATGTTGATTGTACATTACTTTTGTTTTACTTAAATTCATTTTAAGACTTATTTTCGAATTTCGGTGGGCGTTCTGACCATTTTCAGAAGTGGGCGATCTGACCAGTGGGCGTTCCGACATAGACCCCCAAGACTCTCTCAAAAAGCGATTGCGGAGCCGCTGATAGAAAAGGCAGAAGCCATGGAAGGTTCCTACAAATAGAAAGTTATAGGATGTTCGAAAAAAAACAGTTTTGGACGATTTATCCTGCGCCAACACTCATTTCCAGCCTGTATACCACATGACAGAAGGAAGTGCAACGAAACGATGCTCTTGACGTGACAATTGCTTATATAGTACTCACTCCTTCCCACATAATTTCACAACACATCGTACACAGTTTCACCAGGCAAATGCCGGGATGATACCTTAAGAAATGTCCTGGCCTATAATTTCCTCATGCTAGAACTAACCAATCCCAGCCTGAACCTTAGTTGCCTAAATGCGTAACAAATTCAATTAAAACATACCAAAGTGTACTGAAAACAAGAAAGCGCTTAAAAATCACTTCCTCGGTGTGCCAAAATGGCATTACTTTAACGGAGTTTTGTCAAGTTTAAAAGTTTTGTTTTACTAACTTCTGTATTAGTAAAAAAAGCTATAAACATATACAAAAACACTACAAAATGTGCTAATTTGAGAATTTTATCACGAGCCCCATCAGAGTTATTTCGAACCAAAGTTCAAAGTTTTTTTTAATTGACTTTAAAATGCGTAAACATTTACGGGTAGGTATATCACCATTCATATTATTTATGGTAAAACTACTCAAATATACTTATATATAAAAAGTAATTCAAATTATGTATACCCCTCCTTTCCCCTTGAAAAATTTCCTAAAAATGGAATTTCATGATAATTATTTTTAACTTTAGTTGTATTTTTTTCATAGAAAGGAGAAAGAGAGGTACATAAATCACTAAACTTATTTTACCTTGTTAAATTACAAACAAAATGCTTTTTGTCTCATCCTTCTAGGAGAAACAATTTTTTAGTAATGAACGTTTTTATCAACTCTTACAGTTGCTGAAATTGGCGTGCGCAGCGTAACAAAAATGGCTGCCAAAGGTAAAACGCTTATGATATTTTTTAAAAATCGTTTTAAGGTCTTAAGACATTAGAAAATCAACCGTGAACGTTTCAATTTCTGTTAAATAGGTTGAGTAAACGCTTCAAATGAATTGACCCCTATATTTCATTTGTTTTGTTCTCGTCGATCAGGATGGGCCGGTCGGGAGGCCGTGCGGTGGTAGGCCAACGGCTCGAAGGTCCCGGGTTCGAGTCCCGGCAGGGGCATGGTGTGGCTTTTAATAGCTAAATTGCGAATCGTGACTGGCCGAAGTCCAAAGTTCCTAGACTGGCCCATATAAAAATAAAGTTTTTTTTTTCGATCAGGATGGAAAAATGATGATTTAAAAAGAAAATAATTTTTGATGATTTTTTATATTTAAATCACATCTTTCTCCTTGTATAATACGTGTCGCGAACTGAAGAAAAACACTCGGAATTTGTATTAAATGTTAATTATGATATTTAAGTAATTCCAAATTGGGGTTGAAGTTTCAATTAACCACTAATCTTTAACCGATATCAATCATAAACAATGTTTCTTAAGCACTAAAGAAGTTACACCAGAGTTAATAAAAACGGTACACTTTTTTTGACGAAAGCTATCGATATCCCGCAGCAACAAATTAAAAAAAAAACCGAGCGGTCAAGGACTAGATTACGGCACAAAATACATATATTTCGCCTGAAGCTATGTAAAATACCCAAAATTTTAAAGACTATTTCAGTAGCTTCATAATGAGCCAAACACAAGCTTTCTAGGACAATGAGTTACAGAGAGAGAGAGAGAGAGAGAGAGCTATTTTTGTGTGCGAGTGTGTCTAAATTCGGCAATTTTTCGAATTTTCAATAATTTATATTTCAAAAACTAGCGGCTCTAAAATTTGGGATTTTTCATATGCTCCACACGTACAACTTATTTACCAAAAATCATTACAATCGGAGAGAGTGAGATAGAGAAGAAGTGTTGAATTGACGTGGAATGACTCAGGCATCAGTATTCCATTTTCGGTGGCCATACCCTTGTACTAGTTTTTTTTTTTTTTTGGTTAGTGTGGATGAGAGATGGAATTTCTAAGCAAATTCCTACACTGTTACCGTGATATTATGTTAAAAATATTCAATGCGTTCGACATCCTTTTATTGTGTGCACATCGTTGTAGGGTCATGGAACCAGTTTCCGACCACTTCAGGAAAATTCTGACTTCGATGATATGTAAATCCGCACAAAAGATACAAAAATATTTTAGTCACTGTATAGCTTGGAGCTTTAAGTCATGTATTAACTCTGTATAAAATGAAGAAACATATATGTGTAACTTGTAAGAAGAATAAAACTGATCATATAGCAAAAAATACCAGTTTCCAGCCACGGGTTACCAATAACTGGCTGCTAAATACCAGTATCCGGCCACACTTATCAGTCTTACTAAAAACATATAACATAAATAAAGAAAAATAAAATATAACAAAAATTATAAACCACAGACAATATAAGGTATTAGGTATGAAACACCTAAGAATGTTAATTAGTATTCTGTCAACAAAGAAAACTCGCTCGTAAATTTTGCCATAAGCAAACAAAAAAATCACGAAAGGTCGGTACCTTGTTATGTGGTTAAATATGAAGAGGCCTGAATTACTTACAAGAGACAATACTAGGACAGTTTAAGCCGGGTTCAACTTCACCTGAACATTTGGTTACTCTATATATTAATCATCAGAACTGTTACCCGCACAAGATTCACACACAAAAATATTTCCTCATGCGAACCAAAAGCTAGAAAAGCGTCTCCTTTGTATACGTCGGGCGTTCCACTTGGAACCATAAATGAAGCAGTCACAGGGGATGTCTGTTAAAGGCGATTTGCATCGCGTAAATGGAAAAGAAAAAATCAAACCTGGCTTTCTCTAACCGTCGTCGTTCGCTATTGCTCGCTCGACATCCCACATAGCAAAATGACGCCCCAGGGATATCTTGTATTGGTTATGAGTTTTCTTCCCTAAAAGCTAGAATTCTCTAGACTGGATTTTGTAGTAGCAGCAATGAAATTTCGTGAAACGATAAAAATGCATTAGACATATACTGAGATAGTGCTGCAATTTCGTGTTGGAGATTGTTGCTTTACATTATCCTTAACCAAGAAAAAAAAAGTTGGTCACCAAAAAGCCACAATTTCATTAGTAATTATGCAAAAGAAGTTAGCAACTAGGCATAACAATTCAACCCATCCTAACAAGACAAAAAATAATCTAACCGGACTTTTCTCAGGCATACACTAACCTATAGTGGGTGCGTAAATAACACTCGGGACAAAATAGTGTTCCATAAATCAGAAACAAAGTGAACGTAAATATCACGGTCGTGGAATTTGATTGGTCCGTAAATGGAATAGCAACTTATAATAGCCTGTGGTAGCAGCAAGAATACGTAATGATTAAAATATCTAACCTGACTTCTCTATCCTGTCACAGACTACCTATAGTGGGTGCATGGAAAGTAAAATAAATAGTTCATATTCGTGGCAAAATAAATATGGTTTGCCATAAATCGTAGACAAAGGTAACGAAAATATTGTAGTCACGCAATGCATGTAAATAGTAGAGTGTGGAAAACAGAAAAACACTTTTATAATTCATTTGTGTGCGTAGTGCATTAATTTGCAGAGTAAGGTTTTGGTTCATGAACGAACAAATGACGTTTCACAATTCTGAAGTCCAGTTGCACTATCTGCACCCGAAAACTCGCACAGGGAAGTGTAGGTATTCATTTCGATTCTAGGTTAGGTTAGAATATTTAGGCCTAGGTGGTTTTTCATTAATGGATTATCAAACAAATTTACTATTTGCACAACGTGACAAACAAAACATGCCAACCAGGTATTTGAAATGTGCGTAGCGTTTTTTTTAAATTTATTTAAGGCCTTTAGGAATCTCAGGCTCAGCCCGGAAGGTGTTGCAAGGTAGTAATCTAAAACTTGTTTGTAGGTACCATCCCGGCGTTTGCCTGGTGTGACTGAGGGGAAACCCCTGGAAAAACCTCATCATGCAGTAGAATAGGTGGCCGGTGGACGCACACCCACGACCTTTCGAAAGCGAATTGTATGGTGGTTCGTAATAATCACATTGTCAGATATTTCGAAATTAGAAAATTTCTCACGGGCTACCTACACACTGACTTTTACAGCCTTCTTGTTCATCGGCAGTTTTAAACGAAACTATTTTCGTGCATTAGCTTAAGGTGAACCAGTTATCTACATTCTTGCTTTGGAGGTGCATGTTAAATGACTACCAAGTATTATTTTTTCCTTTCTGATCATAATCTCTTAAGTTTCCATCACCTACTGAAATATCGATTTATCATCATCCATTCGCCCTGAGCCAAAGATACCTTACCGCCTTGAACTGAAAGCAAATTCAAATGGGATTTTTTTATAATACGCAATCCAGTAAACGTGTACATATGCCCACCGTCAAAGAATGCTGAGCACGGCAGGTGTCTTGACCTTTCCGTGTATGTTACAAGAACAAAATTTTCTCGCTTTTACTTGATGTTACTTTCCCCTCATTTAATGTGAGGTAAGGTATAAGGTATAAGGTAATGACAGTTTCAGCTTCACGAGCTCATTTACGGGAAATTAATAAATACACAATATCCTAGCTGTCTTAAAACATCTATGCACTTAACAATATGAACTGACATATGCTTACCTCTAAACTATGCGTAGTAATTAAATTATATTAGTTCTAAGCTATCAAATCTTTTCTTTTGCACGAATATCTTGAATTTGAGCAGGGCAAAGAACAACACAACATTCAAAACAAGTCTTGAATGACAGTTGCGCCACCTGGCTATATTTGGCGTTATAAAACAAAAGAGTGATGAACAGCGCATCCCAACACACACACAGCACTTTCGCAGTCATCCAAGCACTTTTCATTAGAACTTTGATTATCTGCTACGTCATATCCTTCTTATAGTTATAATTAATTAAATAATAATAATAGTAAAGTCGATTTAATTTATAAAAAAATAGGTAATCCCGCACGGCTTTCCGGGGGACATCCAGGGGACCTCCATACGGGATGAACTGTTTTTATTGCCCACAGAGTTATCCCACTAACGTCCTTAGGACATCGCTATGGGAGCTTGAGAAATCTGACGGTAATGGGATTTAAATGGGACGTCCCGGGATGTACTCTGCTATGTGGGGTGGTAGACATTCTACACTTGAGCCCAGTTAAACAAAATTTCCACAATTATCTAAGCATAACATTTCTTTCTGCGAAAATGTTAATTTACAGATATTTCTACTGAGCAGAAATTTACTTTAATATTTACAAAATCATTGTCAAACATTTTGTATGTAATTTTCATCTTTAAAACCCAACACAACCTAACCTCCGATCTGATAATACAAACATGATATACTATGGTTGGGTTAGGTATAAATTTGCTGGACGAATTTCTATATGCGAACTAGGTTAGGGTTTGCAAACGCAACGAAGAAGCCTTAAACTGCAGGTTATCGCAATAAAACATTGTGAATCATTAAATCTTACGTTTAATAAAAAACGGACGGACATACTGCAGAGATTTCGTGCAATTTTTAAAGCATACAAGTTTCCGAAAAAGAGAGCAAACAAAATGCTAATGGGGAAAATAACGTGCATTTGAAAGGTAGCATCAACTTTAGTGTAAGGTCAAATATTCACCGCATTCAATCAAAATTTTACGTGCTGAAATTTCACAATCTAAATGTAGGTGAAACAGACTTGGGTTTCTGAGAGAGAAAAAGGAGTTTTAAGACATTAACCATACATTACCTGATAGTAAAACCGACACCCAACGCATGCCAAATTAAGCTGACATCTTCATCTCACGCATGCTTCCACTAATATAACCACTAACATGCTGAAGGTGCAGTACATCACTTTTACACGCACACTGAAGAAGAAGGGGCTTAGAACCACAACTGATATATTTAAAAAAAAAAAAAAACAAGAAAATAACCACTGCACACTACATATACCACAACAAATCACCTCACACACTGATGAACCACACAAAATCCTCTCTCTGCACACTTCCACGGGCATCCATTATGGACGATGCAAAACGCCAACTGTAGAATTCAATACTCAGCTTCTACCATGGAGAAAATGGAGAATACAGCTATCCGAAATCGATATCTTTAATCAGTTGATGCTGCTTTATATGTTAATAATTTTTTGAACATTGGCTGCATTAGAAATTTGCTTTTAAAAATAATTTTCGCTGGCACCGTAATTTTGTGTAGCTTATCCTACTCGACGACCATGTTTCAACTACTGACTAGCCTCAGCCAACCCAAGAAGAGAATCAAATCAGACAAGGAGAGGAAGGAGGTGTGGCTTAACCACCAAAATTAGAACGAAAATAAATAAAAAAACAGATAATTTAATTCGTTTTTGAAGATTTTAAACGTAAGAAATGTTAAAGAAATAAGGCAATAAAATATGCAAAGAAATACTGAGTAATAAAATGAAGAAACAATAAGAATAAAATCCCCCCAATCAACAATGAGAGAAAAAATCTTACTGGATAGGCATCTTTGATATTTGGACAAATAAACACTTTTAAGTTGCCTAAGACGAAAAAATATATCCGATAAAACTCGAGCAAAAAGGAAAAGAAGACATAAAATGGGTTAGAGGGTAAGATGTGCTGTAACCAACTGAAAATGGGTCACTACACTGGCCGTCTCCCTCCCTTATATATTTTTTCATTTATCCAAAATCCTACCTCAGCCAAAGTGTAAAAACACGTAATTTATTAACTGCACTTTTCTTAGTCTTTCTTCAGTGTCACCAGACAAATACCGAGGTGGTAACTTCACGTTAGATCCTGGCACACTTCTTTAGGTACCAAGTGAACGTGCACGAATGATTAAGCTTTCAGTTATTCAAATCGATTCCTTACAATAATCATTCTTAATACACATACTTCAATTGACGCGCCCCATGCTTTTCTTTTTAATCACGCATAAATAAAAAATGTAACTGTAGTTTTCTTAACGACAACATCAATAAATTGGTTTAAATTTCGAGACACCACGAAACCATTCTTAAATAAAGACAAAAATGAATAAGTTTAAAAATATGCTTTTAAATATATCGAAGTAACAACAAATTGTTGTATGATCACACGACTTACGTCACTGTGTAAATTGTCAACATTTGGCAAATGAGTTAAATTAACGGTAGTAGATTTCAGGACATCATAAACCATTGTCAACTAAAGACGAGAAATGCAAAAGTAATTTTCTTAAAAACAATATCAGTTGCAAAATTTAAGTACATCTTATTTTCTTAATTCCTTGCCATTGAATCACTTTTAAAACAGCTGCTCGTTCTTTTCTTCTCTTTTTAAGTAATCAAGTGTGCCTTATTCTAAGAATCCTTCATAGAGCTTTTATCTGCTCTACGGAATCCTTGGTCTAAGCATTACTTACTTTTCAAACGGGTTTCTTATTTTCAAACAAAAGGGGCACACTTCACGACAGTACTTCAATTGCAAGGCGGGACTGATGTAAGCCATAGCGCTGTTACCGCCCATAAAATTAATTTTATCTTATCTTTCAATTGCAAGTGTTCACTGCTGATACTAAACAAATACTAATCACAAATCCAGCATCAGTCCAAGCAACTTCCTTTATCGGCTCAGCATTCTCTCTTTTTTTTTCATATTTTACTTTTTAAAAAATCTTGTTCTTCCCTCAGGGAATCATTACATTATCTGCTATTGTGGCTTGGGTTACAAACGAAGTTTAAGTTTTTCCTTCCATTTTTTCAAAAGACAAATTAACTTGTTATTGCTTCGCTATACGAAATTCTGTGCACAGTTAGGTGGGTGGTCTGCATTGGGGAGGCAGTTTTTTTAATTCATTCGCTATACGAATGTTCGTCGACAGCAAAGTTCCCTAAGGCAAGTGGCAGGGGGAGGAGATTAATTAATTCGCTATACGTTCTTTAGTCGTAAAAGCGATTAGCAGGGGGCGTGGCACGTTTCAATCCCCACTATGCATCGGTCTGGAGGTTCTACTATGGCTTTATATGCTCCTATCTAGAATCTAGTCGTGCGATAATTTTACATACGTGATAAACCACTAGATTTGAGAAATTCGAGGAAATTATTCAGAGAATATTTAGCCTATTATATCCAGCACTCACATAGCAAAGAACATCTAGAAAATTGCGAATAATATAGACAAGGTGAATGTAAGATCTACTGTTATTTTTAGGTGAAAGAAATATATAACCGATTTTCCAAATTTAATACCCATACTTTGCATCTTTGATATCATATACTGTACAGTGACGAGTAAAGTACCTGAGAAATGTCTCGTCTTGAAGTTCGATCTGTTTTTAATGTTTTGTAGTCATTCATAGATAACTATGAAACATGCGTTTGCTGTGTGACTATAACTGGGTTAAATCGTATGTTGCAATTAGAGAGCGTGTACCTTGATTACCACTACCTAATCGGAATTAATGTCCATTCCGTAAGGGGGAACGTGTCTGGGTGCCCACCCCCTGGACTGACAATTATGCATCTGTAGATGTTTGTGCGTGTGTTAGAAAGACTGAGAGAGAGAGAGAGAAATTTTTATCTATAATTATTTTCGAAGGTAATGTAATTTTTCATCAGTTTCAAAATATCTGTACATCTTTTGGAACTGAGAGCGTAGAATTAATTCTCCGCAGTGTAAATGTGAAGTGTTGGACTGTATTTGACTTCAATTTATTAAAACTATTTTTTTTTTCTAAATTTTTTTACTATATTTCTTTTCTATACTAGAAGGTGCTTATAGCATACAAAAATCGTAAATCTTGTTTATCCAGAATTTCGTTTATGAGGGACAGGTCCGGTCTCATCAAGTCCGGATAAACGCGGTTTCAGTTTACGCAGTGACTACGCACACGTCCGACTTTTGCCATGACAGTGCTTGTACACATCAATAGGAAATGACATCACAATTTGAATCGGAGTAGTTTCATTGTTGTAACTGGATCGTGTCAAAACGCCAAACTTTTTACAAGTTTTTTCTTTTTCGTTAAGAGGACCAGGTTGAACAATAACAGTGATGTCCAAAGTATTATTGTGGAGAGGTAGTAAATAAATGAATGGATGTGGTGCTTGCATGAATGTGTGAGATAATGCATGATTTTTTATACAGTAGATGTGGAAATGTTTCACTAATCTAGTGTCAACATAATCCACATTCTCCTTCCGTTTCTTTCTATGTCCTTCTACTACTTTCTTCTTCTTCTCTTTTGCTATGGAGCCTATGAGACCTCCTGTAGCTACCCACATTAGAGGAGTCAGGCCTGAATACTCAACCCCAGGTAGCTGGTTCCTTCTCCATGACAACGCTCCAGCTCACCGAGCAGTACTTGTTGCGGAATATTTGGCCACAAAACAAGTGTGTGTGCTGAATGATCCCCCCTACTCACCAGATATGTCCCCCTGTGACTATTTCCTGTCCCCTAAGCTGGAGTTGCCATTGAAAGGACGACTTTTCGACAGGGTTGAAGACATCCAAGCAGCTGTGACAGCGGCATTACGGGCCATACCACAAACTGAGTTGCAGAAGTCATTCCACTCCTTGTGTGATCGTGCCACTCGTTGTATTGATGCAGGAGGGATGTACTTCAAATAATAAACAGGTATTATTAAATTACTTTTGTTTGTTTCGTCAGAATAAAATCAGTCTCATTACTTAATTGTCGGACTGTGTATATTCGACTATTTCTGAAATCGATAGTCTCGATTCAGTTTACAATCGATATTCCGACTAAAGAGACATGTGAGTCATCTAGCTAACCATTGCGCATGATTATAACGCATTATTAGTAGATCGCCATTCGCCATATCAGTTTGTTACTTGCCATGTATATGGTTTTGATAGCGAGTATCAAATATTTGCGTTTTGAATATTGTCTATAGTTGCGTTATATGAAAATGCATTCTGTTGCGGAAATTGGAGCGAATGTACCTGCATTCCTGGCCAAGTTGTGGAAGCTGGTTACGGATCCCAACACAAATGACCTAATTTGTTGGAGTCCGGTATGTACAAATCAATCATGATAAGCGAAAATTTTGATCGTAGTGTGTATATTTATAGTTAAGTGTTACATATAGAAACTGAAATGTAACGTAAGAGGTCAGTTAGTATTTTCTGTTTCTTCATTTATTTGTGTTTGTTATGTAACTGTCAAGCACTACTATTAGATCGTTTTCGAGTTCCATTGAGATGTCTTTATTTAGCAATATCTGTTTGACATTGAAGAAATCTTAATATGAAAGGTAAGGTCAGCGAACCATATCTGGAGGTGTGTGTTTAACTGGTGACATTTCGAGGCAGACAACACTGTTTTTGTTTGATGATGACATTACGTGCAGAGAAGCTGTGGGTTCGTTTTACTTTATGTACACAAAGGAAGTAAAATTTACAGGGGAAAGGTTATGTTGCTAAAGTGTGTAGGAGTATTGAAACTCAAATTAAAGTAACCTGGTCCAGTGTTAGGATAAAATACCTAGATATACGTGGGACTATATATGCCTCCGCCATAGGTGGGGATGTGTCATTTTCGACATTTATTTACTATCGCCGGATCAGACCATAATAAAAAAAAATCCTCCCAGGTTAGGTGTTTTTTTTATATTTATTTATTTATTTATTTATTTATTAGCTCAGCGACTGACCAAGGGCACTAGGAGGTTAGTCAGGTCCGTTGTTTTTGTTTTTTTTCGCTACTGCACAGCGACTAATGAAGCACACTTGGAGGTTAGGTAAGTCAGGTTCGGCGTTTTTTTTTTTTTTTTTTACCCCTGCACCGTGACTTATTCAAGCGCACTTCGAGGTTAGGTAAGTCAAGTTCGGTGTTCTGATATTTTCACAACAACAGCGAAAAAACAGTGCTCTACCCGCATCCACATTACATCAACTGTAACTCTACACAAAATAGTTCGTTCCGCCACCACATGCAGTGCATCATAAAACATCTACAAAACTAACTACAACAAGATTATTGTTCGTTTCCACTGTTACTCACATTTCATCACAAATCGAAGTAAATTGCCTTAACTTATCTTGTAAATTTGTTAAAATTGGTCCGGCTTTAGTAAACTTAACCTCCATTTTCTTTCACGCGCTAATCGACAGGCTCCGAAAGTGAAAAAATGTAAAGATACGTGAAACTACCTAACCTCCATGTTCCAATGGTCACTAATTTCAGACGAAATTCGGCGAATGAAATTGCAATAGGAAATGAGGAATGTTCGCTATGCCATTAGTATTCCTTCGCGTGTCACCATATCCGAATGGACTGGAGTGCGTATTTTCCGAATTAATTATTTTCGTGGGGTTATCATACTATTTTCTGGATAGTTACATGTCGGTTTGTGCGTATGCAAGTAACAGTGGCAATTAACTTTTAAGAACGACTGCTGTTAACCGTATAATATTGGTCAATAGGGTGGTGTCCTTCGGTGTAGATAAAGTAAAATGTAACCGCCGTAACTAGCTAAACTAGCTACAGATTAGCATGACTATGAACTGCACTCTTCAGCAACCTGGATGTCTCATAAGTGGTGTAACAATTTTGGTTATAGTTAAGGAGACCCACTCAGCTTGATACTTTACGAGACAAGCACTCGTGTATTTTCATTACTGGCTGTTCATTTCACATTCGAGGAATTATGAACCGTGTACGCATTAAACTGCTTGTTCCGATAACGGTGCTATTATAGATTTACGTCGCCAGAAAATGGGAAAATTACATGTAGAATGGAGAATATTTTTTCGTGCAGTTAGTTTTACGTCGCCAGACAACCGTTTGACATTTTTCGTTCAGATTTTTACTATTAGTCTCCCTTCCATTTCCCAAAACTATTTAAAAGGTATCAATTTTTTTTTAAGTCTTGTCCTCTATTATATCTTTAAGGGGAAAAAAGATTAAAGTTGTATTTTAATCCCGTCTTTGAAAAAAAAAGTTCTCTAAAGTCTTCAATTTATTCTAATCAAAATACATTTTTCTAGTTAAGTTTTAGGTTATTTCCTTTAAACTTAACACATTTTTGGTCATAACATGATTTGTAGGTGGTTTCATTCAGAATAAAATGGTTTTTATTTCAAGTTGATATCTTAATAAATAAAAAAGTTATTTAACTTATTGCTAACTTCTAAAAACGCCAAAAACGGCCGACCCTCCTAAACAAAATGGTAATAATAAAATTGTAAAAAAATTAGTTTTGTACTTCCAGCTGTGTATATTAACAGAAAATGTACTATGAGAAATAAAATAAAATGTCAGCAACACCCATTGGTTGTTTTCATATGGATTGACCCATATCCGAAACTCGGATTTTCGGATATCTGGTCCAATGGACTCGTCCGATTTCGGTCGCAAATTGAAAGACCAAGAATTCGGATGTCGCTATTATAATACATCTGAAACTGCGATGCCGGGATGGTAAATTATGAAAGGCCCTTTCCAATACCCATCCCCTGCCTACCTCCTCCCGGCCTGAGCCAAAGAAAGAGAGAGAGAGAGAGGAAATTGAATGTTATTTATGGCTTTTAGGCATCTAATGCTCAGGTCGGGATAGGGGAGGGGAAAGGATTCGGGAAGGTGTCGGCCAGGGTCTATGTTGAAAGTGCCATCCCGGCATTTGCCTGGTGTGACAGGAAATACCCTGGAAAAACCTCAGGCAGGATGATCGAACCCAAGACTTCCCGAATTCTACGCCAACGCTCTACTACTGAGCTACGGCTGCTCGGTGAGAGAGAGCGCGCTCTTTGTCTCTCCCTTTCCTTCCCTTCCGAAGAGAGGAGAGACGGAAAAAGAGGAGGGAGAGAGGCCGGGATGAGGTAGGAAGAGCAAGGGGGAAGGTATTTGCCAGGGCATTTAATAATTTACCATAAATAAAGCCAATTTAATTCAGTGTATCTGAAACTCGAAAAATATATTTTATAGAGATGTGTAGTTGATATTGTTTTTTGTCCAAAGTTAATTTATAGACATTTTCTTAACGTCATTTATATTCTCTAAAGTACATGTTTTATTTCTCAAAAGCAAATTACGTAAGCTGGAAATGGAGGGTTTTTTTTTTGTACCTTGCTGCGTGCTTAAAAGGAAAGGGAGGAGGACATGTTTTTTTGTTCTTTTCTTTTAACAGCGCAATATTTTATTGCATGTGACTGATAACCAGGTCACAAAGCAAAGGGTAGTCACTTTTGGCGATGGAGGAGGGTGGGGTTTGGAGAGACAAGCAAGTGCTGTCGATTATTTATTTCCTTTTGTCACTCCAGTATATATATTAGTAACAGACTATTATATGACTGGTTACAGTGGCACTACTCTTGCAATTCATGTATAACTCAGCAATTTTTTCTTTCTATGATTCGGTTTTCTCTCTCTCCTCTCACAATATTCCAAAACTAAGAGTAAAAGAAACAAACAAAAAAAAAAAAAAAAAAAAACGTGGTAGCCGAAAAAAATCCCCCAAAATACGTACGAATTAGGTAAGACTATTATGATGATGTGACTGGGTCCATGCCCCAGATATGCGAAACTCGGATCCAGACCACCGGATGTCCGATATCTAGATCCGTTTGGTCATCCCTACTCTCCAATCAACACTGGAATGAATGTTGTTATAGCACAATACATCAAGTTTTTTCTTATAGATGAGTACATCAAGTTTTGGAGCGGGTCTATGCTTGGGACCCGGCGTGACCCGGTGACCCTTATCCGGAAGACAAAGTAGAGCATTTGATTGTTTCCTTGCGTTTGAGGGGTGACCGAGACCGGAGGTTTTACCCCAGAGCACGAAATTTACGAAACTGGAGCTCATTAAGTTTTCAGACCGGATCACGTATTTCCAGGTCACCAGAACTGACCTGGTTTTAGCTCTGCCATGCTTTCTCTATATAAGGTATTATTATTATTTTAGAATTTCATTGGAATTCAGTATTCCGATCGATATTTCGGTATGGGTGATACCGAATTTTCGGTATTCCAAGATACCGATTTCGGTGTATCGATATATATTTTTGACAGCCCTATAAAGACCTTATCCCTCCAAACCACCCTTTTGAACCGTACATTTCCTTCCTCTCCAAACAAATTACTAACCCTGGCTCCACTGACACGTTCCAATCACATCACTACCTCAGCACTGCAGAACGAGAAGTTATCTCCACTCTTCGTTCTGATCCAACCATCATTGTCCGCCCGGCTGACAAGGGATCCACCACGGTAGTCGTCAATTACTTCGACTACCGATCCGAAGCCCTCAAACAACTTTCCGATCCTACTTTTTACCGTCCCCTCGAGGAAGATCCCACCGAATCCTTCCTTAATAGAATCCACACCTAAGCACATGGTCCCCATGAGGGCTGTTGCGTTTCACTGTCTCTACACTCTGTCCTGACAATCCCAGAAGTGCTAAATTTTAGCTATAAACCTGGTAATCCCGGCAGACCCATAGTTTCCACTATTGACTCTCCCACTGAAAGAATCTCCGCCTTCCTTGACCACCATTTCCAACCGGTTGTCCAGATTCTCCCTTCCTACATCATGGATACCAACCACTTCCTCTCCACAATCCATTCTATCTCTGATCCTCTCCCACCTAACACCATCTTAGTTACAGTCGACGTGACATCACTGTATACCAGCATTCCCCACACCCATGGCCTTGCTGCCCTTGAACATTTTCTCGACACACGCCCCAATCCTCGTAAACTCAGTACACCATTTCTGCTTCAGCTAGCCCAGTTTGTCCTCACCATGAACAACTTCATCTTTGAGAACCACAATTTTTCGCAAATCAAAGGCACAGCCATGGGGCGCCTGGAGGACCAATACCTCAACTTGACACCTCTTAAATCATTCACCTGGCTTCGCTATATCGAGGATATTTTTTCCTTGATCTGGACCCACGGACAAGAGTCTCTTGAAACATTGCTGCAAAATCTCAACTGCACCTTTCCCGTCAAGGTCTTTCTCGAGGGCACACGTAACTTTCCTTGATATGGATGTCTGGCTCAAGAACAATCGGCTTGAGACAGGTGTTCACATCAAAACTACTAACAGTATGCAGTATCTCCATTTCAACAGCTCCCATCCATACCATACCAAACGCTCTCTTCCATGCTGTCCGGGTCTCCCGCATCCTCTGATGGCCTGCTCCAAAATTATTTCAGTACTCTTTCTGCGGCTCACTGGCCGTGGATATCCCAAACACATCATACGTTAACAACTGGACCGTGCCCGAAATCACCCTAACTCCAACCGACTTCCCCGCAAAGCTCCGCTCCCAATATTCTCACTCAGTACCACCCTGGCTTCAGGTCCTCCAAAAGCACCACATACTTACAGCGTCACCTGAAACTGAAAGAGTTTTGCCGTCGTGCGCCAAAATAGTCTACCGCAGACCTCCGAATCTCAACACGATTCTAACCAGAACTGGACCAATCCCGTCCCCTCCCCCTAAACATGGCAAGTACAATGGACCCCGCTGCAGAATCTATTTTCGATCCCAGTCTGACCTTTGTAAATCCTGTCGCTCGCAAACAGGGTTGGTTGAAAAAATAAACCACGATTTTTTTTTTAATTTTATGCACAGAAAAAGCTACTAAGTTCAAATACCTTAAACAGTAAAAACTAAAGCAAAATTCACGAAGATAACCATAGAAAATAGACAATTTCAACAACTTGTAATAATTTTGAAAAGGAAGGTAGATCGTTATTTATTTACAAACAAGTTTACATGTAGAAACTAACATGATTCTACGTTGAATGAAATGGTTTCAGAGGAGTATACACCGTAATTATGTTCGAAAAAGAAACCATTTACAATATTTCAGGTAAATTTTAATGTAAAGATATATGTCGGAAATTTTGGGGGAAGTTTTTAGGACATAACAGTAGGATTGGGGAAAATTTCAGGGGTCCAAACATTTTCTGCACCCCTGGTGTTGAGCCGTATGTACGGTCTGTATCACTCGTTCCCTTGCAAATAATTCACACTTGTACTTCTAGAAACGCATGTCATCAGCCAGCAATCCAAGAAAGTGAGGCATATCTCATTATTAATTCGTTAATTACATACTTCACCAAATGCAAACATGGTGTCACTTCATGTTATGAATGACACATATTTTGCTATGAAAATCATGGGACTGTGTCGAGCTAGCAAAGACGTTGGCACTTTATTTCCCGAAAAAAAAAATACCATTTCCAACATGTGTGGAAGTGTTAAAACACATGATGTAATGAAGTTTCGAATCATGGAAGTGTGAAATGAGAGTGAAAGAACGAAATGTACTTGAGACTGTGGAGCTGTTGGCGTGTTGGATAAACTGGCACATGGAGTGTGTGTTAAAATGTCATGTACATCGCGTATAGCGAAAAGTAAATCTAACCTGACTTTAACCGGTCCTCACTCGCACGACATTGTGTCCACGTATGGCACGAAGTATTCCTCCGGTGTTCGTTATGTGTTGTTCATCTCGAGGTGGTATTTAAGGAAGTGATAATGACAGATGGCATTTCGTGACACTTTTTGGATTGCTGGCTGTCGCTAGGTGCTTATACAAGAATGTGGTAATTATTTGCAAGGGAATGAGTGGTGTAGAGCCTACGTATGGCTCAATATCTGGCGGAAGCTGCTGGCCATAAAGTAAAGTTTATGCAAGACTGTTAGGTAATTTCATTGTAGCCATCCAGAATGCCTTTTAACACTGGCGGCGTAGGCCGCAGCTAGCGAATAGTTCCATGTACTTTCCTCTCTTTGTCTCATTTCACACTTATCACTCCAGGAAATGCCACTTCCGCATTCTATGAGCCCTACGTTGCAGGTTCGCAGTCTTCTTTGCTGTATTGCATTTCTGGGAGATGACTTCATGACACTCTAGTACTTGAAACATCAGTAGGATGATAGCATAGTGTAGTTGTTAACACCGGATACCGCATCGGTGTATATTAAAGAAAGAGATATGCACTGGTAAATGGTAATGCATATAAAGCGTTTAGAAAAAAAAAAAACTAGTATTGTTTTTGCCGTTCGACGGTACAAGTCATTGAACTTTTTATCAATGTTCAGCTTTCATTGGAGAGAAGCTGTGTGTATAATTTGATATGCCGATACTGGTAATGGTTTATGTTTTTCAGTATGGATTGTGAGGTTGGTTTTTCAACGGGTGAATGCAAAGAAGTGTTGTTGTCATTCGTTAATGAACTCACCTCCGTAAGATTAATGTCCCATTTTTAATATGCGTAGTTCAAGTTCAAATATTGAGCTAAACTATTTGCGTCATTAATACTCTGTAACATTAATGTCACATTCTCAAGTAATACTCCTTGAGTTAGACGTCATGGAGATGTCATCGTCATGTTCAATAAGATGACACGCATGTCATATTCCGAAACTGAGCGATGTATGCAGGTATTAGAGATTTTAATTTCCTTAGCTTAATTTTTTGTAGCTTCAAGTAATTGAGCTAGGCCCCGTGGTCGTGTGGTTTACTCGCGGACTTCTGTACTCACGATGAGACCGTGTTGAAACATTCCCTGAAATTTTGCTAAAAGAATCTTACGTCCTGCAGAAAGGTCATATTAATTGCAAGATGCTGAGATACGGGCTGCAATATTGGTCGAAGTGTATTTTCTATGATTCAGTCAACAGACGTCACTTCTGCTTCACTTTCGTTCTGGAGTGAAACACTGCCGAGTTGTAGTGTCGCCTCCCACACCGTAACACTGCTCACCAGGAACCTGAATAGGATGGTCTAGATCCCCCGTTATTATTATAATTTTGTAAAATAAGCAAAATTATATGGATTTTACAAAATTAAAAAAAATTAATAAATAAAAATCAAAATTTCGGGGGCTCCAGACCCTCTAAATACGTCCCTAGTGAAGAGTGTTACGGTGTGGGAGACGACACTACAACTCGGTAGTGTTTCACTCCAGGACGAAAGTGAAATAGAAGTGATTTCCGATGATTTATATATTTTTGACTTCTGTCAGCCATCGCGACTGAGGTTTTCCTCAGTGTGATCAGGCGAAGGATGGAATGGTACCTAAACTAAGACTCTACGCTCTGCCTTTCTCGTGTTGCTTCTCCTAGAGTGGTCGCCCTGGGACATGATCCCTCAAGCATGTCCTTGGGCCTCAGCTTCTAGATAAAGCCCATAGAAACAAGATTACATTGAACCTTCCAATAATTGAATATTTCACCCCAGTGTACCTCTACTGTGACCTATACCTAGAAAAGCTAGATAAAAAATCAGAACATCTTTATCAGACACCTTAAGAATAGACCAAGAAATTCCAGAAGCAAACCAATGATCCCGAAACAAATTTTGTCTCCTAGAGAGAGAACTACATTACCCAAGGTGTTTGTGTTTCCTTAGACATGCCCCCTGGATGGTGAAAGTTGGTATTACTTTCGAAACATTTAGTTTCAGTGTTTGTTGAAGACGAATGTTAAGTAAGAAATTTGTAATAATGTTGTTTGTGTTTCTAATTCAATTTTATTATTAATGAATTATATTTAATTTCAAATCTTCGTTTATTTCTTAAGAGTCTATCTTTCTATTAGTAAATGCTACTAATTATGATAATACGTTTTTTTTTCTTTTTTTTAGACTGGCACCAGCTTCCTGATACGTAACCAGTCTCAGTTTGCAAGGGAGCTGCTTCCCTTGTATTACAAGCACAATAATATGGCCAGCTTTGTGCGCCAGCTGAATATGTGTAAGTTATATTTCTTTTCATTTTTTTTTTTTTTTTTTTGTTATTTTAGAGTGACTTGCGTAATGTTAATTCTTAGACGTGTGTCAATTTGTGTTACTGTTGCAATGAATTGTAAACTACATAAGTAATAAAGTGTCTCGGAGTAATCTCTTGTTCACATCGAAACGTTATTTAGAACTAGTAAAGTACAATAGAAGTTGTGTATGAACCAGTTTATTTATTTCAGAGTATAGAGTGATTAAAACAACTTCATTCCATAACATTTCATATCTATATATATTGGGGTGGCCCTTATTTCTTGAATATGGAATCCATATACAGGTATCCCCCTAAAATCCTTCCACTACGCATAAAACTGAGGGTTATCAACTTTCAGCCCAATTACATGAAGTTAAGTGGTGCCACAAAGACGTTGAAGTTAAGAATGTGATAATCCATTTATTTAGCATACATGATACGTAGAGTATTTGAGGACATGTGCCTACAAGATTAAACAACTGTATGTGACGAAGTTCCAAGTATATTGTGATGAAAATGTACGAATGTGTAACAGTAGTTCAGCTTTTATATTTGTTCGAAAAAAAAAATCTCCTTGGGCTGCAGTGACTACTTCAATACGTGAACTGAAGCGGCGAAATGTGCGAATTAATGGGTTCCTATTCATTTCGGATAATGGCGATCTGCAGTATATCGGTGATTCTTTGGGAATGTTTCTTAATCTCATGTTCAAAAACGTTACACACACATTAGTCCATGGGATTTAAATCAAGTGAGTTCGGACGCATCATGTTCGGTGTCACATTATCGTGGAAATTTTAGAACAGCCATTGTTGGGTGTTATGAGCCGTGCGTGAGTATTGTTCAAACACGTACGGTCGTCTGTAGGTCACCGTCTCTCCATGGCTTAAAAACTGTTTTAACACCTCAACGTAGACAGCAAGAGTAACGCGAAAACCTTGCTGAAAAAATGTGGGGTAGCATGAGACGTAGGCAACGAAGGAATTATAAATTCAATTGAAGATTACCTGTTGAAGTGTAATAATCTATATACATAAAACCTTACGTCTGTTTGTTTATTTATATACGATGCAAATCTACATCCGTGGATTGCTTTCCACCAAATTGTGCATACGTGTTCCGTAGGTCCAGGAGCAGGAACTACGGGTATTTTAAGTCACCGGAAGTGACTGTTCCGCGATCTAATTAATAAATGCAGTAATTTCATTGTGTTTATAAAAAGGAAATATATAGTTTCCATTTGTAAGTCAAAAGTAAATAAGTAGTTTAGATTTTTAAATTCAAATTTCGATTGTCGTAAACCAAAAATATTTAAATTTAATGTTTTAAATCAGATTAAATGTGATGTTATTAATAATTTATTGTTGTAAAAGTAGTAGCAGCAGTTGGTCTACCAGTAGTAGTAGTAGTAGTAGTTGTTGTTCTACCAGTAGCAGTAGTTGTAGTATTAATATTACTAGTGTTAGTGTTATCAACGAATTTTACTCACCCCGCAGCAACTGGCTGCTACTTTGGTTAGTATACCAATAAAAGTAGATTAAGTTTAGAATTCGCTGCAGTTCATTCTGAGCCTGTGTGCATTTGAAAGTACGTAACATGAAACAGCATGTAATATCCTTGTCTTAGTACTAGTTGGCATACACTATATGATGTGTAAATATTTAATGTCGCATGATTTATTCAATGGGAAATGGAAAAATCCATACGTTTACAAGTGCTTTCAGATAAGTGGCTAACTTGTGAGATGGAAAGTCTCAAATGTTCGTTAAAGATGCGGAGCAAAATGTGATCGCTGAACTGGCTAAGAATTTAAAAGCTTGGTCTCTTGTCTCTTACCATTGAACTGAATCAGTAGCATGCCTAGGTATTGTACGTATTATGTATTATCACACAATAGATTCTGTTCACCTCTGATGGCGCAGAAAGTACATATTAAAGAAATGTGTATAAAGTGAGTTAATATCAGATACATTTTGTTTTTTAAATTTTCTTTGTTGGCCTGACCTGGCAACTTTTGGGCAGAGTCAGAGCTTTCTACAGTAGAAGGCCAGAGGGTACTATGTGGCAACGCAGCATCATGGGAAGCCTGCCGGCTGATATAGTACGTCGTCTGCTGTGTTAACTATGCCTGAGAACTTATGAATGGGTTCTACAATCGCACGCAAACTGTTGGGTTAAAAACATTTTGTTAAATATGTTGCATGTAATTTGAGATTCAACCTCTTCGTACCAGGAGGATGATAAAATGTTTTTAGAATACTTAAATTCGAGGGGCATTCCAACAATCCGCAGACGTCAAAACTATTTTGAAAAATTGGGATGATCTTGATTTCTTTACAAGGTTCAGACTTAGAGACCGTGAAAGATATAGTTCTTCAAATTGATGACATCCTGGAAACATCTAATAACAGTCACACTTTTCATGCCATTTACTATTTTCTGTCGTAATTACGACGTATGTGTTATCGTGGGAGCTGCTCCGTTGTAATCGCTTGACAGCTCTTGTACTCCTTTTTATATCTGATGAAATCTAAGTTCAATTAACGTAGCATACTTAATCCAAAGATATATAAAATGTAAAGAATAAAAAATTGAGTGTACGAACCGTGAAGTTATATCAGCGGAGCAGTCTCGCTGGATTTACATCTATTTTGTAACATTCGAACAACGATACTTCGTTTTATTAACTGGAACAAGGCGAGTACGAGAAGGTTATAGATCCAAGTGTTATTACTTGTCAGTCAAAATTTCTAATTCGTTCAGCGAAAAAAATTAAGTACTGTAGCGATGTTCGGCAGATTTTTACAATAATGATAGTCTAAAAATAAGCAGCTAAAATATGGAATACACAGTAAGAACGTCCACAGTTAGCCCTTTCTGCTGGAGTTTACGAGACGTACTTCAAAAGGCACCTTAATAGGAAAGTTTCATGTAGACTATGCAATTAAGTGTTAATTTATCGGGTCATAATAGTTTAATATTTCGTACATAAAGGACATGCAAATTTAATTCATCCCCTTGTACAAAGCGTATAAAGTTGTTTGTAACTCCTATAAACGAGCCTCGTAAAAGCTACCTACGTAGATAATAGATTTAACTGCTCATAGATCTACATATTAAACTTTACAACGAAATTGTATCCGAAAACATATTTCTGCATAAGAAAGCTATGAAAGAGATGATAGGGGTAACACATGGTCGTCTGTCATAGCTCATCTCATTACAAATATCAAAGCTTATTTGTACTTTTTTAATGTATTGCGTACCTCCAATTGACCCTCTTCCACTTAAGTGTCCAACATAATTCAACCAACATTTAAAAAACAAAATATCAGCGATAATTTAGACGTAGCACATACAAAGTTATTTAAATACACGCCATGGTACCCGCACAGTCAGCCGTCAGGGCAATGTTGCCAATTTTGAATACTACGCCGACCTTCTACTGTAGAAAGGCTCTGGCTGAGCCCGTCACGTTTCAGGGATGAAGTTCCTCGGCTATTACTTCCAGGAGCAGGGATGAGGAAGGTAGTAGACAGGGTCTTAGTGAAGGTGCCATACCTGGAATAGTTTAGTGGGGATGGCCAGCAGCAAGCTCGAAATATAGGGTGAGTTAAAAGACCCCAGGACACCGTTTTTGCCTTGAAAAAGGAAACTAAAGTGTTCCTGGTATTATAGGCATCAGAATCACCTAAATTCTCTCCCCCTTTATTCAGTGCCATCTCCAGGTACCTGAAACAAACTATGTTAGTTGTAATTTTCTGTGTTAGTAACTTATGACCCACAACACATCGCTGCCCGGCACTATTGAGGGTCATCTCTTCTACAAGCCACGTGAGAGCGCTAATGTCAGTATTCCATAACCCCAGTTAATGTGTATATTCGTCGTCAACACTATCACTACTTTATATTAACACGATCTCACAGTAATGACACTGATCAGCTAGAGAAAACTTTGAAACGTAAAACTATTCAAGCAGTATCCTGTTACCAATTTTTTCTTGCTTTTCAATATAACTTACAAAATCATCAAAATATTCAATTTCGTTTTTCTCATAACTTAACTTTTTTGAGTCGTGCCAGTATCATTGCCAAGCAGGCACTGCCGTAGTGCATTTCGAATGTGATACTAATAGGACTACTTCCCTACTTGATAAGGTTGATCTTGTTTCATGATGGCGGTCATTTTGGTAAATTTGATATTTAAGCCCTTCGGGCAACTTTGGCTCAGGCCGGATAGAATGATAATGGGATGAATTGGTGGAATGAAGAAAGTGGAGGAAACTGGAGAGCTCCGAGAAAACCCACGTACCCGGTGTTTGTCCACCATAAATCACATGGCATGAGCAGGGATCGAACCGATTACTCCTAGCATCAGAGGTGACCGTTCAACCATTGAGCCACCGGCTCCGGAAATACCCTCATCTGTTTTTTGGTGGGATGCGCTTGTCTTGTAAAGTTCTTCCTGTTTACGGTGGAAGTAGGTATTTGTGGAAAATTGAAATGTTAACATCTTCTCTACACGTACCCCAGCAATATACCACACTTGAGTTGACTAGCGAATTCTGCAAGGTAATGTTTCACGTAAGACCTTTTTAAGTAGTATATACATGTTTCCTGTTATAATATTTAGCTTTGCTGTATTAAATAGTATGATTTCGTTCAGCTATTGTCCTCTGAATAGTGTATGCTAGTTATGAATATGAGATTATAAAAAGCAGGGACGATAAAGGTATTTTTATTCTTGAGTTTTCGTGATTGTTAGAAGTTCGTTACGACTGTTGTGTCATTTCTGTTCGAATTCGTTAATATTATCGTTGCACGGTAGTAATGCAAATGGTTTATTAAGTAGTAGCGTTCATTTGGATATTCAGTATGTACGGTGTCTGTCTGCATTTTAGTTACTTTTTAAATTGTTAATGAGCGGTATTGGTCATGTGTTCTGTCCTACAATTTCCAAACTGGTGCTTTGAATTAAGGTTAGGAATATTTCCCTTCCTTTATATTTAGTACAATGTTATGTAGACCATTACCTCAGGGATGAAGCGTTAATTTAAATTCCTGTGAAGCTGGTAAACCTGAAGTTTCAAAGGATTTACTATTGCATTATTGTCAAAGTTTGTTCAATGGGGTGTAGATTTCGTTAGAATTAAATTCTTTTCTTTTTCTTTTTTTCCTATTATTTAGATGGATTTCATAAAGTCGTATCTGTTGAATCCGGAGGCTTAAAGGTTGAGAAGGATGAGATGGAATTTGCTCACCAATACTTTATTCAAAATCACCCGTATCTTCTGGACCATATTAAAAGAAAAGTAAGTATAAACCGTAGGTAGAGTAAAACCAGTGCCATTACAGCTCTGAATAATTAAGTTTTTCAATATAATTATCTCAATAGATAATTTCGTTCGACGACACTTCTGTTAATTTAAAAAATAATGATTGTGTTAACCTGTGGGCACTCGAATCACAGCTCGAATCTGGGTCGATGATCCTCTTGATCCATGTATCTTTGGCCTCCTATAAAATGGGCATGTTATAAAATATATAATGTAGATGTGAAGTTGCGATAAGCGTTCAAACAGCGGATAGGGTTCTGAGAGCTTAGACGCCACGTGGTTACTGCAAAGGTGTTAAAAACAATAATATAGTTCTTTTTTTAGAATTGAGTAAAATATTGACATCTTTTCTTGTTTTATATAGGAAGCTACAAATAAACAACTGATTTCTGAGATGATGCTCAGAACTTGAGTAAATATTCTGCAGGGATAGTGTTAACCTTCTAATTGATATATAGTAGAGACTCGCTTATGCACATAAACGGGCAGGCAGAACGTCGGATAATGGGGAGGTGTTAAGAATTTGGCGATGGTACATAGTCGGATAAACGAGAGACTACTGTAATTGCAAAGTTTTATTCTGATGGCGAATTATCTCATACACTCAAAATTTTGTAATTTAAGTAAATGCTTGTGATATAATAAGGAAGAAGTTTAATAAGGAAAAGTTAATCAGTGTGATGTAATTAAGAGAAGATAAAATAAACATTATCGTATTCCAACACTTGTAACTCTTGACATTAAGACTGCTACAGATAATAACACCATCTCTTTTTAATTCATAATTTCACAGTACATCTCCCATCAGCCAGGGGCATCATTCCATACATCTTAAGTCACATTGAAGCTTTTAGTTTTTGTCAACCGTCTACAAAAGCCTACACTTCCAACTGGCTGCCACAGGTCTTCCTTATAAATCTAACCACAGTTTTAGATTCTTCTATTACTACTATACTCAGTAAGTGTGTTTCTGTAGGTGTCTTTCCGGATATGTGAAAAACTCCTTATGTCGTAACCTACAAACAGGGAACAGAACTTCTGTCAGTTGTTAAACCAATCTCACTCTTTCCTCTTTAGTCTGTATTATGTGAGAAGCTTGTCTCCAAGCGTATTCTTTCTCATCTTTTGTCTTCTTTCTTGTCCCCTGGACAACATGGTTTCTTACTTTAATCATCATATGAAACTAATCTTTCAATCTTCCTCACTAATGCTATCAGTGCTCTGAGTGACAAAATTGAACTGGATGTCATTTATTTAGATTTGTGTAAAGCATTCCATACTGTCAACCATTCTCTTCGTATCTACGAAATATCCACCAGCTTCAACATACATGGCACCCTTCTAATTCATCTTGCATCACTGAGAATAAAGGTTTATGATACCCGATTCCTATTCTTCATTCCTTCCTCTTTCATCGGGTGTTTCTTAGGACAGCTCTTTAGGACCTCGTTTCATTCTATTAATGAACGATATTACAGACTTCGTTACGTATGACATTATTTTTATATATATATAAGGTGATGATGGTAAACTCTTTAAATCAGTAACATTTCCTGGCTACATATGCAAGTTGCAGCTCAACTTAAACCGGCGAGAAATGTGGTGTGCAGGTTGGTAAACTAAAATCAATCGTATGAAATTAGCTGCCGCTTTACACTGAAAGTATATACTCCACCATTTTCATATAAGCTATGTACACAAGCTATTCTTTAAGTTCGAAAGCAGCAAGACCTTGGAGTATTATTCAACAAAAACGGACATTTATTTATTTATTAGAAGTTAGCATGGATGCAGCAAACGCCATTTTACACCGTTCTTGTAACAAACAATAATAAAAGTAATATAACAACAAAGACTTATGCAATAGGAAACAATACTTTTTTTTCCATTCATTCATTCTAGATTCATATAACAAGCCTTTAGAAATTTACTTTTACTGAAGCAGAAATCTGGTGGCAAAGGAAGAGTATTGTAAAAATGTGATAATCTATATACAAGAGATCACTGGACCAAACACAATCTCGGTTTTGAGAGGTAGAAATGATGTTGTGAACGAGAATGGAACATATCGTAGCTATCTCATTCATAGATTACAATTATCACTAATATTACAGCCCTTCGACTATTCTTCTTATGCTGTGTTCTTCCTATCATTGAGTATGGTTCACCTGTATGGTCTGTGGCGAGTGACACTAACCTTCAGAGAAAATAGATAAGGTTTCGACTCTCTTGGTAAGAATTCTTAAAATTACAAGTCCCCGAACTTACCAACTTGGCGCACCAGAAAATACTCAAGCAACTGAAAATGAAAGACTTACAGGCATGGCGTAAATTGAAAAAACTCAAAGTCCTGTACAACATAATAAGTGAGATATTTAGACCAACATTTTTGCTGCGTAACTCCCAGACTGACAATGCAGGAAAAATTTCCTTCATTTGGAAACGCCTTAAGAGGGCTCCTCGCTCCAATCCCCACGTTTTTAACATTTTTCAAAAATTAAGAGCACTATCAAAAATGTTAGAACATAGCGTACTAGAACTTACAAATTTTGTCCATTGATTAGTACTGAGACTTTAATTAAATAATTACGTCATAGTCTTCGAAAACGTATCACTCATCAATGGACAAGACCTCGAGATCGCTGTCCATTGTATTTGATAGTAATTTGAAAGCTCTAGTGCGCTATGTTCTTACATTTTTGATAGTGCTCTTAGTTGTTGAAATATTTTGAAAAATGTTTTAAAAGGGGGTGTTGGAGCGAGGAGCCCTCTTAATGTGTATCACTCTACCAGTACCCCCAGATTTTTTCCTACCAAAGCATTTGTTTGTTAAGCTTTTGAGACAAACTTCTTGAATCCTTCAAATTGTTATTGTCGCTATTATCTATATATGTTTTACTTTATTTGTTATTCTTGATACAGTAGAGAATCGATGATCCATATTATTTGGAGACTGATATTGTCCAGGAAACAGATATTCCGGATAATCGATTATTAATTAAAATACAGCGCTAAACATGGAAATATATTTAGCCTACCCATTTAACCTTGTGACCTCTAATATGTTTGGTTTTAATCAGTTTAGAGTAATAAAACGGCAATGTTAAAGGACAAACATATTGCAGAAAGTTCGTATTAAAGAAAATTTAGATTAAACCATCACATACAGGATAAAAGTATTGCAGGAAGTTTAAAATAGTTTATTTCTTGATTTTTATTTATGATTGAGCTGTCCAAATAATCGATGCGGTACTGTAATTGTTTTGTGTGTTATTAGTCTGGTCCAAAATGGTGTTTGCTGTATCTAGGTAATATATGAAATAAATTATTATATTGGTAGCGAATGAAAGACTATTGTATTCAAATAAGATCTGTGTTTCGATCCGAAATCCTCATTATAAACTAGCACGCTTTCACTATATGGTGATAGCAACGTTTCAAGCAATCATCTATTTAAAAATTGCCATTGTGTAACTTTTGTAGCGTATATTCTAAAATGCAGCAGAGGAAACCTGGTGTGCAGTGGATAAGTTTCCGAGCAGCGTCTTCGGAATTTGTGTTCATCCAATTGTTAAGTCTTCGTGTCTAATAATGAACGTTTTCTTGCAGATCCCAAACAGTAAAATTGAGGATGGACGGATAAAATCAGAAATGGTTTCGAAAGTCCTTTATGATGTGAAGCAGATGAAAGGTCGACAAGAGTCAATGGATACAAAACTAGGTGCCATGAAGAGAGAAAACGAAGCCTTGTGGCGGGAGTTAGCTGTTCTCAGGCAGAAACATTTGAAACAACAAACAATAATAAATAAGGTGAGAGAATCTCCTTATGCTACATGAGCTTACACGCCTGTTTGTGATAAGTAGAGCCCAAATGTTAGGCAGGAAAAAATTCCTATTCTGTAATATTAGAAATATGATTTGAAAAGTGACGGGTTGTGTGTTTTTACTTATCTAGGCAAAGTGTTTCCCTTGATTCGAGTATTGGGATATATATAAATTCTGTTCTATACTGGGAGCGACCTTATCTTGACAGCCGAGATACGGTGCTTCAATTCGGACCCCTCCGCTCACATTAGATAGTTCCTCACGTTATAAACCGAAAACATGACTTAGAAGATCTTTTCAAATATGTAACTAAGTGTAAATATTTAAAAAAGTGAATACAGTAACAATATTTAAGATAGATGCTAGTATATTTCATAGCAACGGTTATAAGAGTGACGTCATGGATACCTACCTGGAAAGGGAGGAGGAAAGAAATGGATGAATAGCAGGGAACTTGAGATGCGAGTCTCTTGCAAGTGTTGCCAGCGTTGCAACTTGCAAGATTGTAAACTTGAAAGTCTCATGTCAAAAACAAAAGAGCAGTAAAATAATTTGAATGATCAAATAATTACAACAGTTGTTTATTGCATTCCAAAAATGCCGAGTCATGAGTAACATGTCAAAAACATATCAAGGTCAAAAAGAGAAGGATTTCAAATAAGGGGTGTGCTCCAAATAGTTTAACAAGGGGCTAGCTAGCAAATCCTTTCCGACGTCATTGAACGCAAAAAATATATATACACGTTGTGGCGCATAAGAATACAATACAGTGAACATATTATTTGTGGTAATGTTATTGCATAGCGATTGAAGAGTGACGTATCGTCCTTACAGTCAATAATGGAAACTATGTGAAAAATATAACGACTGCTATAGGACGGGTTTAAATTATAATATTACGTTTATTTTTTCCTCGCCAGCATTTTAACAAATAGTTTGCTATTTAAGAAAGGGCTCGCCCAAGCTCCCTCCATCACACCCCTGTTCGAAATGGCAAACTGCACAAGCCACTGGAAAAACTTAAAAAGTACCAAGAGCATTCCCATTCACCGAATCAGGACGTAAGAATCACTAAAATTTCGTATATTTTCTCCCAAAGGAGACATTTGATTTCTTGAAACAATCGGAAATTAATTATAGTTGAAAAAATCGGAAATTAATGATATGAACAAAACATACTCACAGGTTAAAAAAAAAAAGTTATAATTTATAATATTCCTGATAATTTTTTATTAATAATCAAGAATTACTACTACGTGTACCGGCTTGTTATGGCATTGCCACACAGATTATTGGAAAAAGAGATATTCAGAAATTTGAAGAAATTATGAAAAAAAGAAAGGAAAAAACGGAGCTCTCGCGTAACTTTTGTAAAATTTGTGGAGACACCAACACTGATTGTCGTCTGCGCGCGTGTATTTGTGAGTGAGTGCGTGTGTGTGTGTGGTGAATGGCAAGTGTTCAGCGCGAAATTGAAAATAAGAATGAATCGGTATTATTACCTTATCGGTTGTTTTGTGCGAGCAAAAGCAGTGTCCATGCTCTCGGTTTTAATTTCAGGATTGTAGATGATCAAGTACAAATTGTCAATATTTATTCGCATGATGGTGCTTTCATCATTAACGTTAAAAGTCAATCAAAGATGTGTTTGGGGCGAGCAACAGAAAATGAGCGGGAAATCCCCGTCCAGTGCCTGCCAGCTGAGCCAATCTAGCACTCCTTGAGTGAAAACAACCATGCAGACGATGCAAACCACAAGCACATACACACTTCGTGACGTGTGAGAAAGGGTTCGCAAGCCAACGTGTAGTACTCCGCTTGTGACTCGGCTATCAAGTTAAGGTTGCGATCAGTATAGTGAGAGGGAAATTTTTTTATGCCTTTAGTCTCTAGAACAGGGCTTTTTAACCGTTTGATATTCATGAATCGGCACAAGATAAAGGAATAATTTTAACTGGAAGGACAGAATGAAAATAGGCACGATTTTGGTATTTTTTAACCCGCCTTTGTTCGCGGGTGAGCGCGGCGCTCACCTACGTGTTTCGTTTTGCTGCTAATTGTTTAAAATACATCGCTGTGGAGTGTGCTGCCATCTACCTTCCTTTCAGAATGTTGGTCACATGTAGCAGTAAATGTGCTGCTGCTATGACGTATTAGTTCTGAGAAATCGTTTATTTCATACAGACGGACACGAAAAGTTGGCGCACCGTTCACCTCCGACCAACGACGTAGTAGTTTTTTGACATTCGTTCAGTAAATTTACGATGGATAAACGTGACTTGCAAATTGCGGAGTGGTTGTGGGAGGTCTCCGATGAAACAGATGAGAAGTGTCTGCATCCAGATACATCGGAAACAAATTCTGAAGGATTGTTTACACCGTCGGAAAATGAAATCAGCAATGCAGGAGAAACAAAAGACAGTGACCACGACACTGCTAATGAAACATTAACTGGGCAAGAGAACGACGGAATAATCAGTGATTTATGGATTGGTCACGGATTGTCGTCTTAGTCACCTGATTTAACATCCCTTGATATCTATCTGTGGGCCATCTGAACCTGGTGGTGAATGCTGAGAAATCCCGCTATATTTATATAACATCTACACGAACGCATTCAGCAGGCATGTGACCACATTTCACCGGACATTCTCCTGTGTGCAACCGGGGTGAATACGGCCACTACGTTTGTGCACTAGACGTGAGGCCACCACATAGAACATATGCTGTGGCGAGCTTTAGATAGGTGATTTTCAAAATGTGAGTATTTATAACTTGCAAACCACACAATATATCAAAGAAATAATTATATTTTTGAATTCCTGAGCTCACGCCAGTGTTATTTGATATGCAACATGACGCCCTTCTCACTTAAAAATCTTGAACTTGCATTTAAGATGACGGTGATAGTCACCATTTACCCTACAAGTTACAACCACCTATTAACATATTTTACATTTTTCTGCCATGTTTTAATATTAAAAGGTGTCGAAGGACTTGACTCACCCTGTATATTAGTAGAAAGTTGTTCATATTTCAATATCTACGTTTATGTATCAAGTGTGTTAAAAAATTTTTTAAGTAGAAAGACGTTTTTTTAAGTCAGAAACAATAAAATAAAACATAATAATAAAATGCACAATTAGAAAAGGATGAGCATAGAGGTAGCAAATAAAGGTGAGCGCAGCGCTCACCCGCGACCAACGACGTGATTTTTAAGAGCGCGAGCGGGTTAAAAATATTTTTTAGTATTTTAGTTATAATTTTAAAATTATTTCACGGTAATTCATTTTATTTCGTATGTAAAGTCACCCCTCTCAATAAAAGTATAGTTCAGGCGTTTTGATAATTTTTGAGTGACGATTTTCGTGAAAGGTTAGAATTAACATGAATTCCACACACATTGGCTACGCTGCTAAGTTGATGGATCTGAAATGTGGTAAGTTGATTGATCTGAAATACAGAGTCGTTATGGCAAATTTTCGAATATCCAGGATCCATGTAGATATTTCTGGAGTTCTGGATGGGCCAAGAAGTGACAGTTAGTTTGTAGTCTTTTTGAAATTGGAGAAGTGTCAGCATAATTTCATTCAAGAAGTCGAAAGGAATTGTAAACGTTATGTCTCGTCTTGTTAAGTTATGTTAAGTTCAAAATCTTGAATCAAATAATAAAACCGGGGACCAGTAAAGTAATTTCTCGGGTCTGCGGTTAAAACGCACTGCTGTAGAAGACTCTAGAAGCATCCACTGACCTGTAGGCTGTAGCAACTCATTGCCAGTCTTAATTCCGTGACCGTAGCCTTTAGCTCGAAATGGAAATTTAGAAGTGACTGTATTTCAAACGTAGTATACCCTTCGTTTATTCCTTAAAGTACTTTCCCGTTTCCAGTGATTCATACACCCACCCCTCTTGCATTAGCCCAAAATATGAAATACTGTGTCTTCGCATAGAAAAGGGCATATGTATATAACGTGACAATGTAGATACATCCCGAATTCTTTAGTCTTACACTCGCCTGATTTCAATGTTCTCCGCTCACTTGACAAGTTGAAAGTTGTTTTCTCCAATTTAGGGTGTTTTCTTGTTTTTAATTTGTTGATATGGTTTATTACAGGGAATGCATTACTCCAAAGACCCCGTGCGTTTTAGTCTACATATATATGTTCTACAATCCTATTGTAAATTTTAAAATATATTCTGCTCAACTTCCTTTCTTTTTTCTATTTTAAGTCTTTTGGGGCCCAATGTACACACAGATTCATAGGAAATTGCTAGTGGTTCGAGTCCAAAATTTGCTCAATCTAACATCGAGCTAATACACCTTGCAGGCGCAACATATGGAACGTTAACGTTAGATCTATATAGAATATTGGTCCGTTGTTGCCATATCGTACAACTTACCACACTTAGAAAGTACAGTCAGCGGCGGTGTTATTTAAATCTGTGTGTATCTGCACTTAAGAATTGTTTCCTATTTTTTTGATAAGCGTGTGTATTAGTACGAAAATGTTTATTTGTATATTAGCAGTTTTTAACTAAAGTTCCTATGTATATCGTACCAGCGTATACCTTCTCATTTCGAGCATTGGGAGACCATGTGTATGTTGTACTAATTTTATTTGCTAGAGCTAATTGTATTTCTTGGTAAAGAATACAAACTGTTTACGAGAGACATTCCTAAAAGTTATAGTTCTTTTCATCCATCATGTAGTGCTATAAATCATAGACAAAGTTTATATCACCTACGATAGGCCCACCTAGGGTAGTTTTACGGTTTTCAGATGATTATTATTATTTTGTATCCTTTATGCAAAACTTGTTTAATATATTTTACTGCTAAATGTGTATAGTGTAATTGTTGTAGTTTTTCTATATATAGGTGATTTCTTTTCATTTCAGCTCATTCAGTTTCTTGTTAGTTTAGTGCAGCCAAATCGAGGCTTAGGTTTAAAACGAAGATTTCCACTGATGATCAATGACTCGGCACACCAGCCATCAAAGGTAGCCAAGTTAAATGTAGAGCTTAATGAAGAAGAATCTGAACCAGTGCCAATTCCTGTAAGTATCTGTCTATTTGAAATTTTGTCAGTGTATTGTGTTTCTCTCTCTTTCTTTTCTCTCTCTCTCTTTTTTTTTTTTTCATTTCGCACGTAAGATACAGAACTTGATATTTGAACATTTTAATAAATTTTCTTCAGAAGTTAATATTGATCTGAAATTGAAGTGAAACTGGTCTTTCAAGTATTGCATAAGTACATTTTTTTTAGTCATTTTAAACTCCTTTCCCCATTGTCAGCAAATGTACCCCAGAGCTACTAATAGAAAGGGTTGCTATTCCTAACTCAGTTAATTTCTCACTAAGTCGTCAGGTTGTTAATGAGATTCTGGTCAATAAATTCCACTCCTGTTGTAGGTTTTCGTGAGTTCTTTCAGAAATAAAGCGTCTTTGCAAACATAGCATCCCAGACGTACTCGATCGAGTCGGTTTTGAAATTTGGCTGCTATTTCTGTTTTTTTTTCTCTCTCTCTCTCTCTCTCTCTCTCTATCCTTAAATTGAAGGAGTACGTCCATGTTCATGGAATCGGAAAGCTGTTCTGAAAAGCTTTAGATAGGACTCTTCTGTGTTTATCTTCGATTAATCGCGGTGCCTCTGACAAAACTGATCTCATCGCTACACCGGAAGTACACCAGCTTCCTACTGTGACAAATCCCTGACACACAGACAGTGGAAATAGTTATCACAGGCGTAACGTAAAGTAAAGCAGACAGATTTCAAGTGTACGTTAATTTTTTGTTCGAATTGTAAAGGGAACCAAGAAAGTTCTGTCGCTTTTTGTGGAGGTCTGTGTTCAATTGGCCCTTACACCGTGAGTTGAATGCGAATGGAGATCAGGCGATGGTCAGTTGTTGGTGTGGGTATAGCCAACATACTACCTGGTTGTGTCAGTTCAGCACCGTGAACGTGCGGAAGGTCAGAGTGAATATGGGACCTTCACAGAGCGTCATAAGGGCGTGTATGCTATACGAGTTCAAACTGGGGTCAAACGCAGCTGCAGCGGGGCGGAAGATATGCCAGACCTTTGGTGAGGGTGTCGTGACTACGCGGACAGTGCAGCGGTGGTTTACCAAGTTTAAGGACGGTGACGAAACACTCGAAAACGCACCACGTGCAGGAAGACCAACACAGGTACCAAATGAAGATATTCAGGTAGCAATTGAGGCGAACAGTGGCCAGACATGTGAGGAACTGGGACTACAACTCAGTGTGAGTGGAGAAACCATTCGGCAGCAACTCGATCAACTTGGGAAACACTACAAGTTGGGTCTATGGGTCCCACATGATTTGACTCTGGGTCAGAAGGCAACGCGAGCAGACACCTGTGTTTCTTTGCTGTCTCGTCTGTGGAAATAGCCATTTCCGGACAGGGTGTTGACATGTGATGAGAAGTGGGTCCTGTACGAAGCTTTACAGCGCCGTCATCATTGGTTAGCATCCCATGAACCTGTTCCAAAACAGCCGAAACCAGCACTGCACCGTAAGAAGGTCCTGTGTGTTTGGTGGACTGCTCGCGGCATTGTGCATCGGGAACTGCTACCAGCTGGTCAGAGCATCAATGCAACTGTGTACTGTCAGCAGTTGAGCCGTGTTCAAAAAAAAACTCAAAACTCTGCTGGAGCCAGCACTTCTGAATCGCAAAGGGGTCCTCCTGTTACAGGACAACGCTAAGCCCCACGTGACTAGGATGACCCGGGACAGCATTCTAAGCCTTGGATGGGAAACACTATTGCATCCGCCATACTCCCCGGAGGAGGATTTTCACCTGTTCCTTTCTTTGGACAATCACCTTAGAGGACGCCAGTTCAAATCCCTAGTAGAGGTGCAAAATGCACTTGATACCTTCTTCGCTTCACGGCCCACCAGGTTCTACCGCGATGGAATCCATAGCCTTCCAGAACGTTGGCAGAAGGTCGTCGATGCTGAAGGGGACTATTTTTAATCTTCCAGGTACGTCTTAGGTGACATATCGATGTTCGAAGGTGGTGGGTGAAAAAGCGACAGAACTTTCTTGCTTACCTTATATAAAATTTTCTTCTGACTTCAAACTACTAGGCCATATATTGTACAGCCAAGCACTAACGTACGTTACGCTTTTTTTTATAAACACTAGTTTAGTACTGTTTCTCTATACGACCTGGAAATTACAGCGCCACCTGATTATCACGCAGCAAATCGTAGTTAGAATCAAACCAGATTTTATTGTAAATTAGAATTTTGTTAGGAATTACCAGCGCCATTACTACAACTAACTTTTCAGGCTTCTCTTAGAGGGAAAACTCTAAAAATTATTGAACCATTGGGAACTCCAGGAGCAGTGTAGAGTTTTAGATCATGTATAGGAACTCGTGACGAAAATTGGATTGATCCTGTCCAATATCAAGCGTACTTTGGTCAACTAATTGAAACCTTCTATTATTTGTTGATAATGCAAGTGATATTTCAGGATTTCTAGGAATAAAAGTCGTATTTGTGGCGTGAACAGCCAAGGTACAAACCATGAGTTCGGTACCAGTCGATAAATATTTCACGTCGCACTTCACACAATAGAAAATTTGGTCTTACTATGCAACTTTAATACTATTTTCTTTTTTAAAGTCTTGTATTTTATGTAAATAGTTATTGTCAAGATCTTGACATCATACATAATTTACAACAATGCGGAGACATTAAGAAAAACTTGACTGGCTGTTTGTTAATTTCGCAATAATAACAAACTTGATCGCCGACATGGTTACCTCTTTGATAAATGGTTTACGAAACCAATGAACAAGCAAACAATTTCGTTCAAAGTCCGCGGTGACATTTTTTACAGCTTCGTCTGGATGATGTTTCACCGCACTCCCCGTTATTTGTAAGTCGTTTACGGTGTAAGTAGGCTGGAGCATGAGAAGTGTCAGAAATATGGTTCGGAGTTGTCGGTCTACAAAGCGGATTTACTATCTGATTATGACGTTCCCTATGAAGGCACTGTGACGTCTGCGCTGCTAAATCATCCCGATGTGCGTCGCTTCCTCCAGCCAAGACGATGTATCCGAGTTCCAGCGCGACGCTAACAACAAGACAAAGCAGACTTAACGTAAGACCCGGATTGAAATCACTCTGGCTGGAATTTTGGATCTCATGGATGTGACAAAAGAAACTTGAATTGGACTCATCGACCTGGAAATGACAGAGCCACCTGAGTATTCTGGCATTATCTGAAGTGATTTTTCCGATTTTAATGGATCGAAAACTGCCCCAAACAGGTGGCGTGAAAAGTAAATTGATCATATTACAGATATATTGGTTGAAGTCGTAATCCCTAACAAAAGAACAAATTCGGAATTACATCGGAACACCGATTGACGATAGCAAAAATTCGGAATTGGTAATTCATGTACAAATTACTGGTTTTTGAATTTGACTTAAACTTTCAGCAAAAGTCAAGATACAGCTCGATTGCCAACATTTGGAGTAGTTTGTGGATTGCAAATTTGATTGCGACTGATTTTCGGCCGTTCAGCTAGACCTGTTTCTGTTACTTGAATCATCTGTAGAATGATTATGAAAAATGTCCCTCACAATTTGACAGTGATCGAGGAACTTGAAATGTCTGGGAATCGATCTATCGCTATATTTGTTTCGCGTCAGGGTTTTGTATTGAGAATCTATTTTATCCTTTGTTGTGGATACAATAAAGAAATTTGTTCAGTGATTTTTAATCGGCTGTTTTCATTTCTCAAGGATGAAATAGCGATATTACGAATTATTTAAAGCTGTTTCAAAGTAATAATTTTTAATAAATATTAAAAAAAAAAAATCTAGTAATTCATTTTAAAATTGGTTTTATTTTCAGATTTCACTGTCCTGCCATTACAGTGGCATGTAATAATTGAACTTTGAATCAAAGGTGTAAAGTTTCATGTCTAAATAAACTGTGGAAGACTTCAACTAATAGATGTACTGTTGGCCTCTTAAATGTTCTGAATCTGCAGTTTTGATTCCCTTGGTCTAAAGAATGTTTGGTTAGAGATGCAGTGGCACGATTTGTTTCTATCGCGTAACACTGTACTGGACGGCATAGTTGAATCTTGATATCCAACTCCTGATACAAATTTTCTTCCAGTTCGTTGTTCTGAACGTAAACGAATATAAATGCAAACCAAGAAACAGTGCTATTTCTGAGCTCCCGTCCCAGATCACGATCTACCAAGGAATCGCTTGTGATACCAAAAGAAAAGAAAGTGGAATGGGAAATCAGTACTTCTGGACGCGGTTGTGTAAAGTTGTGGTGTTGATACGGAACGTGCTACTGAATTTTACTCATTGGCATTCTACCAGAAAAAATCGTGTAAGATCTTCCGTGTGGAACTTGATCCATATCAAACTATTCTGATTTGATGTACTTCTGCAGAAGTGTGAATGTAAGTTTTTAGGTCCATTGATAGCGAAGCTATAGAAAAAAGACCGTATAGTACCGCTCAGTCAGTCCGTCTGTCCGTATCCAGAAATTAAACCTCAGAAATCACAAGGTGTAGAGAAATGTTTGAGGTGTCGTTGGAAAGACTTTCGCTAGACTAAACTCAGAGCCGCCGAAACCATGCTAACCCATTTTCTTTTTTTAAAAAAATAGTTGTTTATACTTGCATGCCGTTCAACCTATTCGTATCAAACTTTGCATCAAGATTATTCGATACAGTAGGAAAGTACTGTTTGTGGCAATATCCCTAATCACTCCAGTTTGTCATTGTTGCCAACTTATTTTCTATAAAATTCAGTTTTCCAAATTTCTTATATTACGTTACACGTAGCAGCACCGGATTTGGCATAAACATTATTCGGCATAATAGAAAAATACTATCGGCGTCCCCGTCTCCCAAATACTTCAGTTAGTCTTGTCAAACTGTTTTTCAAATTTTAATTTTTCAAATTTGTTCCATACCGTTAAACGTACCCACACCAAACTTCACATGAACATTATTCGACATAAGAGGATAATACTGCGAATGAGTGTCACTGAGCACCCCAGTTGTCAGTGTTTCCAACTATATAAAAAAATAATGGTTTTGTCTGTGAGAAGCTTGCAAGGGACCGGAGCCTTTGTGATTGATACTATAACTGCAGCACTAATTTGTTTCCGTGTCCATCTGAAAATGTGCGTATCATATAATAAGTCGTCTTGTGCTTTTGTCCTGTGTAGTTGCTGGAACTGCGTGATATTGGAATTCTGAATAGATGCAAATCAGATGTGAACTTGAAGAATCTTAGCACAATACTGTCCTGCTATGCCAGAAAACATGCATACAGTTTGGATAATATTGAAAAGGTTTCATCTAGTTTCATCTTGATTGTGGAGAAGCCGTGTGCGTGGGTTTTCTCGGGGTTCTTTCATTTTCTTCATTCCACCGCTGACATCGGTAGCCGTGTGGGCTAGGACGCTGGGTCGCTGTTCATGAGGTTGCGGGTTCGAATCCCGCTTGTTGCATGGATATTTGTGGATTTTAAACTCATTGCATTCATATCATCGTGACGGGCAGAAGTCCATACGTTCATTCGACCAATTCGACCTGAACCAAAGTTCCCTAATGGCCTTAAATAAATATTTAGAATCTTATCGTGCTGAATATGAATTTGAACAGCAACATGAATTTGAGGTGATGTTTTAAAAAAGCAGATAACCAGAAGTCATGAGTTAACATCCTTAAACTGAAAGGTTTGCTTCGTAAGGTGATCATTATCATATCAGTATCTCAAATTTCCAATAAAAGGTAAATTTATGAAAAGATGAAAGGGATATCCTTACAGCTTTTGTTCCATAGGCGAACACACACACTCGAACACTAATATGTAGAGTACTTGCAATATTTCGTGCCCACAGTGGCACATAATCATGCATAGAGGAGAAACGACGTGCACGTGTTGAATAAGCATAAGATTGAAGATACAGTGGCGACACGTAGGGGACGACGCATCAAGCTTGGAGAAAAACTGACTGCTGAATAGTGCGTAGATTAGAACAGTTTTTATTGTATAGCATGTAAGTTCACTGTGGATCGTGCAAGGAAAAGTGTTGAAAGTGCAGAGGAAAAGGGAGGTTTAGTTATTGAAGATTCAGGCCAGATTTTATTTTCGCACTTTAACCATGAATAAAGGCGCCCTCCCACAGACGGCGTGTTGAGGTGCTGGTCTTAGGGGGTAAAATGTGGATTATGGCAACCAGGAAATATAGATCAAAATTTGTGTTGTGGGACTGTGAGTAAGGAGACTAGGGCATCGGGTTTGTTGATAAGACAAAAGTGACGATGGTTGTTAATACGAAAATTCAGAGCACCGCCTCACAAGACTTGCAGGTTTGGGTGTATATTACATTAGAGGTGTGGCATGTACCCTTGGGATTTAGGGTGTACCGACCATTAACAGTATTGATAGTGACTGTGGGATGAAAATGGAGCAGGTCTTACATGCATGGGCGCCGGTTTGGGGGTGGTGGCGAAGGATTCCTACGGACTAAGATGTTTCTAAGATTAGGCGGATGTTAAAAAACTAATCTCCTTTTGGTAGGGAATAGTGACCTTGTATGTGGGTCAGATTGGAGAATGTGGTAATGAGAGTGTACGATTTGTTTGACCTTGGTTGGTTTAGGATGGAACTGGGCGCCGGCGAGTTGGTGGTTTGAGTGGGTTGAATGTGTGAGGATGATCGGTGAATCTGTTTGGTTAGATGGGTAACCACGGTTGACTAGAACTTCCTGGAGGCGTTGGTTGTAAGTTTCAGTAACAGAGGTGGTGGTTTTCAGGCGTGAAAACCTTTAAGTGCAAAGGAGAAAGGAATCTGTCTCTCTCTCTCTCTGACGTACATCTTCTCTTATTTTCTTCCTTGTCCACCACACAGCCCAAACTCAGGAGGGTCGAACGGGCCCTCCACCCCACACCCTGAAACGAAAAAAATAATTAGCAAAAAAAAAAAGGGGGGGGGGGGAGACCGACCATCCTGACAGATATATATATATATATATATATATATAGAGAGAGAGAGAGAGAGAGCTGACATTTTCGACAATTTCAACCTCTAACGCTGTTGATTGCAAGTATCCGTGATGCGCCACCATTTTGCCCCTTATATCCGACACTAATAGGTACTTTACATATAGGTTTACTCGACTGCCTTACTTGCATTATTGACTCGACTGCCTTAGTATTGTGGAGGTTTGCAATGCTGTAGCTACCTTCGTTTGCAACCTTGGCAAATGAGTTTGATATCAAATGTTTTCCCTTTACGTGTAGTTTTGAAATGTGTAATAAGCTGACGTAGTGCCATTTGAAAAAAAATGAAACTTTCTATTAGGTTGGCAATGCTGTTCATCCTGTGTTAATGCATAATATGTTTTAGGCGTTCCCTCTTGATTATCTCATGTACACGGTATACTGTATTTTGTTCGCACTTCTAACTTCCGTGACCTCTTATCACCTTTCCCTCTGGGCCATTGCACCTATAATTGTGGTGTTCTACTTCTCTATCCACGGTCTTTCAGCTGCTTTATGTCTCATTTGGCTTTGCTCGTATAACCACCGTGACCTTTCCTTGTTAGTAGCCAGAGCTGGGACCCCGAACCTGCGTGCCTCCCCAGTACTGATCCGAAGTCCGCGTCGTTAATCATTCGATCATTGAAGATTGGTAGTTCTCATACTCTTTTTCCGTGTCCCCGGTGGATGAGTAGTTTCGCTTTCAATAGGTCCTGCTTTTGATTCCTGGAGGTAATCTATTTTATTTAAACTTTAGCTTTCTTCCCTAAGACTTCCATGGATTCATCTTTTCCAGGGATCTTTGGATCAGAAATTTACACGCCTCCGTGTGACACATAAATAGCAAAAGTCGTGTTTGTAAAAATGCTTCTTTACGGAGTAACTATTAGGGGAAACGCGAACAGTAGTTTCATTTTTTTTAATCATGTCCCAACTCTGTTAATTTTGTGAGATAAATTTAAGTGAAGAGTACAGGGGAAAAGATTTGGGTCCATTTTCGCATAAAATGAAAATTGCAGTGGCCTTTCAGTCTATCCTTGATATTGAATATCATGAAGTTGGTGGAAATTGCTAAATGGATGGGAGCTCGGGGACTGTGAAACTATAATCTGTTTTCTCAGAAGTACGATCCATGAACCTTGATTATTCTCCCTATACTCTTCATGTAGTGATTTAACTCGATCTCGCTGTGGTCTCAGAGTTCAGTTCTAAAGAAATATGTGTATTGCCTCTAATGGCCCAAGGTATTTACCGGTTAATGAAAGTCAGGTCAAGATCCACCCGCAACAGTCTATTATTTAGTTGGAGTACCTAAAATCATACTTCCATCATTGCACGATGCGCAAAGTTGCATTTTATTACATAATTTGAATAGTTGATGAGCCTTGAAAGTTGCATAAATAAACCTTGAATGTACGTACTTGACTTTTGTTGCTTGGAAAGCGTACGAACTCTGGTCTATGGTTCTTGTGCTTTTACTCACCGTTGAAATGTTTCTATACAGGGCAGTCTACGATCTCCAACAGGCCCAGTTATTCATGAATTGGAGACAGAGACGATTGTTCCTGATAATGATTTCTTGGATAACGAAGAGACTGAAACGCTAAGCAAAGACGGCGACGCAGTAGCCAATAGTGAAATATTAGCCACTGAAGCAGCAGCCAATAGTGAAATATTAGCCGCTGAAGCAGCAGCCAATAGTGAAATATTAGCCACTGATGCAACAGATGATGCGGAAGTATTACCAGGAGAGTAAGTACATTCTTTCCATTATTTTTCATTTATTTAGGATTGATAAAAGGATTAGATTAGGGTTATTAGTAAGTATTATGGGGAGCCACTTTTCTCGCAAACTCCCGACTTTTTTAAATGATAAAATAATATAAAATATCACAAAATTACTATTTTAATCTCGTAACATTGTGGTTATAATGAAAATATGTGAGGGAGGGGTAATTTTCTTACGAGTTAATTTTATACATCCGTTGGCCACATTTCGCCAACCAGGGACTCGCTGTTTTGCCGATTGCAAATTGACGTTAGTAGACAAAAGGAACATCAAACACACAACCAATCATGTTTGCGATCTCGCAGGCAGCTTTACACAGATTGGTGTATATGGTGTCTTGTCTGTTCCCTACACACCAATACAAAAGTTTTCAATTTATTCCCGTTAACTTTTCTCTTGAGGATGTATGTGAAAATTTCCGTAAAGCATCAACCGCGACAGTCTACGCACTGTCTTCTACCTAGTACTAAAAATCCACAAACCGAGTAACCTAAGCAGACCCATAGTGGCCAGCTATAATTCTCCTACTGAACGTATTTCCACTTTTGTTGACACCTTCGTACAGTTACATGTTCAAGCACCGCCTACTTACATATTCCAACATCCGTAAATGACCTTCTCATTTTCGATATACTGCTTCGTACTGTAACTGTCACTTCCTTGTACACCAACATTCCTCATGTCCATGCCCTAAAAGCTTTGGAAATATTTCTCAATCAGAAACTCAAATCTCATATCCCAAACACAGCTTTCCATCTAAATCTAGCTAACCTAATTTCACCTTCGACAACAAACAACACTACCTTCAGATCAGAGGCATGTGTACGAGAATGGTCCCGTCCTATGCAGGCCTGATTATGGACAGACTTGTACACGGTTTCTTACAAACTCAAGCTTTAACTCCACTACTTTGAATCCGTTTTGTAGATGACATTTTCACCTTATGGTCAGATGGTAAAATCAACCGAAACTTAACACCAGCGCCTCCAGAAGGCTCTAGTCAAGCAAAGCTATCCCCTACCTATCCTGTAACCAAATAACTCCATCGTGCATACTTGCATATTCAATCTATTCATACTTTAAGCATCAATCCTAATTCCCTGGCTCTAATCATCCAGATCCACTCTAAACTAACCAAGGATCAGATAAATCCTACATTCCCATCTCCATGTTCTCTAATCTGACTCATACATAAGATCAGATTTCAACGCGTATTTGCAACATTTATAATCTTACACAATCCCTTCCGGAAACTTACACGTAATGGGTTAGTCAGTTGTTCCAAAGTTAATAATTCGTCTTCCTCTATATAGCACCACTATCGCTTTGTCCATCTTCGAGCACGTTTGTTGTGTTCAGTCCATCATGTTCGTAACCTTACATAGGTCGAAATATATATATATATATGAAGGGTGTGAGGCAAAAACATGGTAACCCACAAATGTTTATTTTTTGAGTTATTCATCACCCGATAGAAAGGAATCATACCGCGTCGTTTAATGTTGTCCGAGTTCAAATTGTGCTCCAGAGATGGCAGCAGTATTTACTTATGGTAAGCCTATTGTAACATTTTGGGATTCATAAGATGGTAACCAACAATTAAGATGGCGGGAAACGAGGAACAGTATACCAGCTTGCCACTAAAAAGGAAAAGAATTTTTAAATTTAACATTTCTTACAGCGAGTTCAGTGAAAAGATTTATTCTTGAGTGACTCAGGTAGCGAATATTATGGTATAAATAATAAAACATGGTAACCCACACAGCAGCATGAAAAATAGAAATTCGTTATTTTGATTTGGTACAATTATTTTAAGCCTTTATGTATAGCTTTACGTGAAAAATCAGCTTTCAGCCAATGAAAATGACTTGTGCAGCAGTAAAATTCGAATTTCTTAAAAGTTTAACATTGTGGGTTACCATGTTCTTGCCTCACACCCTTCATATCAACATATTCAGCCGTTTTCTATCCATTGCTGGATGAAGGCCTCCCCTTTTTCTTTCCACATATCTCGGTCTGCTGCTATCCTCATCCATGTAGATCCTGAAAAACGCTTGATTTCATCTACCCATCTTACATTTGGCCGTCGTCTCGGTCGTTTCTTTTCTGTAGGAATCCAATGGAGTACATTTGTCGTCCATCTTCTATCTGTTCGTCTAGCTATGTGACCGGCCCATCTCCACTTCATCATTTTCGCAGTCTTGATTACATCCTCTATGTTTGTGCGCGAATCCATTCATTTGTCTTCCTGTCCCTCCTGGTTATTCCTAGCATGCATATCTCCATTCTTTGTGTGACTCAATCATATATATATATATATATATACATACATACATGAAATCGACCCTCCTGAAATTGGTACTCCCTCTCCCCCTCAGGAGGGTCGATTAGCTGGAGAGAGGGGAGGGTCAGGAGGATATATATATATATAT